>JACXGJ010000746.1:0-107913 GCA_016801105.1 Esox niger
CCCCCCCCCCCCCCCCCCCCCCCCCCCCCCCCCCCCCCCCCCCCCCCACCCCCCACCGTCGCCACCACCCTGGTCTGATGTCTCTCCCTGGTTCCGAGTTCCTGGTCTGTGAGTCAGGCACGGGAGACGCCACAGGTCTGCTGGTCTGCGTCACAATGTCTGCCCTGTAAAGGCTGGGTCTTTTCATAGGCTGAGTCCCAACAGGCCCCCTTATTCCCCACAAGGCTGTGATCAGAAGAAGGGCACTGTGTAGGGAAAAGGGGGCCGTTTTTTGGTCCACTTTGTGTCATGGTCAACTTTTCTGTTAAAGTATTTATACAGCACAATTATTCAGTCCACTTCCATTCAAACACACTGCAAGATATAGAGGACTAATGTGCACACTTTGTCAGGCCAGTAAATTCAGGTAAACACATACACTCAGTCGAACAACTAACCTGTCATCATACCAACATAAACACACCCATTAGCGCTTTCCTAGCGCACGCACTCTTCCATATGTCCCTCCCTCCCTCTCTATGAGTTTATAGTTTTGGGGAGGTCTGTAAAGACAAACAGTGTGAGTGGCTTTTCAAAGCCTCCATTAAAATTACTAAGCACTGGCTCTTAGTTGTACACTGATGTATCTGCTGCAGCTATCTCGTCTGGGCCTCTTCCCACGGTCTAACCTTACCTCGCCCACTCAACACACATGCAGCCACCAATCTGCACAAACACAGGCCATTGGCACCAACAGAATGCACCATTCCGAACACACACGTGCACTGGAATGCACGCGTAAGCGTAACCGACCGGCGGGCCCACAAAGGTGAAAGGACAATAGTTGACCCTGTTTCATACTTGATTCGGGACAAATCGGTTTTGCCCCCGTCTGGTCAGGAAGCACCGTGAGTGTCACCACACTCTAGGTATGGTCAGCATTCAGTGGTCAGAGCGACTCAGCGTTTTGGGCTCTCTGCGGTGGGGGGGGGGGTGGAATCAGGGGCAATGAGATGGACGGGGAGACCCGGACATCCCTGTCCCCCTAGAGGGGTGCCGCAGGCGGGGTGTGACGGTCACGGGACGAGGAAATAATGAGAATACATCACTATGGCTCTGAGGTCCTTTATCACACACGCAGACAGACATACACGTACAAACGTATACTGTGATGGAAATTCCATCGATAGACACTCAAAGGAGTAAGACAGAGACAAAATTCTCTTGGCACAATTAGCAGTTTATTTGCAAATAGTTAAGAAATTGCCACAACAATACGCAAAATAACATATAGCGTATAAACACGCACAAATAGACACACGTACATATGTTTACACACGAATTAACATATAGTATAAAAAAATACAAATAGACGTACACATACAAATGTATACACACAAATAAATATACAGTGTACACACACACACAATCACACAAAGTAATACAGTGGATATAGAAATGTACCACTCCCTTTCAAATGTTTCACTTTTTATTGGATTACAGTTTTGAATGGAAACCATCAGACATTTTAGGGCTTTATTTACAAACAGTAATCCACAATATAAGTACGAAAAAATTAAAATGTATTTCACTAGAAGATGTAAAATAGCCTACTCTTCCACAACAGGTGATTGACACATTTTCATTTATTTTTTATCACTTCACAAGTATGTAGCAGTATTTCACAACTGTGAGAACAGAAAAATCCACCATTCATCAAAGAACACTTTGAATGAGTACAACACAAAACATGGAATATTTAGTGTTTCATCCTGGAGGGAATATTTCACATTTAAATACATGATGTTTATATAAAATACTTTCGGATAGGATTGTCTTCACTGTTGCTGAAATACATTTTACTATCACTAAAACGCTGTTCTGAATTGATCATCGATTAACCAATTGGTTAATATAATGCATATTGCTTTGCCTAATATATTCATATTGGAAAGTACAGAATCACCCTCTTAAGGCCCTACATTTGTATGAAACCTAAGTGGGATTCTGACCCACATCCTTGGTGAACCACAAAAGATCCAATGCAATATTGGAAAACACAGTATATGATTTCCATTAATTGGTCATTTATTCCACATGGTAGTAACCACAATTGGGAACCATATAAGAGGGGGTGTGAACACTAGTCATATTTGTCAATGTGGAACAGGATAGACAGTTAAGCAGAGGATATCAGAGAGCCTTTGGACAGGGTCTGGGTCAAAACTCCACATTGATCTGCTCTGAACCATCCCAAGTACATCTTAGTTGATGAAGAAGACACATCATCATTCCCATACAAGTAACTGACCCAGTACTTGGGCAGTGGGTGGATGGGTGCTGCGTTATGTCTCGCCGGCCTCCCGGGGCATAGCGGTGCCAACCTTTCGACTCTGCTCCCCCTCGCCGGTGTACTAACCATGAATGTTGCAATACAGTAAACGTTTTTTAGTGGTTGTAGATGTCTTTACTTTTCAGTGATTGCGTTGGGCGGTGTACAGTATGGGTTTATAGGTGTAGCTATGCTGTAGCAGATTACTTTCAGGACTCAAATGTGCTATTTGTAAATGTGTGTCTTACATTCTTTGCTCTTGGATTTACTGGTGGTTACAATGTCAAAACGGTCAGGATAACATTAGGTTTTGTTTTAATGACTTGATCAGTGTTTACCCAATTAATGAAAAATGTTTAACCAAGAAATAAATCTTAATAATTTTGTTTTAATGTAAAGCTGGCTTTGTTACATATCTTATCAGTTTGGAGTCCTAAAAGAGTTTTGAAAACCTCTGCATGTGATAATAGTCTCAAAGCGATTAAAAAACGAATGATTGATATTCACTATCATTACACAATGACCAATTCTCACTGAGGTTATCAAAGCTGTTGAGGCTTACAGAAACGAATGTGTCAAAGACATGAGACTAACCTCTGACCACAACCACATTTCCATGCCGTGTGGCTTTGCACAATATAACTGTGGGAATATAACTTTACATTTTCTCCGTCTGTCTGTGTGTCTACTTTCTCCGTTTTGGATGTAGTTTGACGATTCTCTGGGAACGAGGACTAAAACTTTTCTGTTGCCATCGGCAAAGCCATTGCCGAGCAGAAAAGCAGCCAACGTGCCGTAAAAATAAAATGAGGTGTTGAAAAAGCGGGACCGATCTGCAAAGCCATTGGCCGCCCAGAAAGCCATAAAACAATAACTCTCCGCCATAAAACAAAGTGCTTATTAAATTATTTTAAACAATATTGCATGATCTGGGTTAGTTCCATATACTGTGTTCCATTCCACGAACTGAAGATGTGATGGCCCAAGCTGGGGATGGATGAGGTCAGGCCTACTATTACAACTTTAACACACACCATTGCAAGCGTGCTGACTACGCCGCTTTCAGGCCCAGATGCAGTCAGTTAAGTCGTCTGTATATGGCAGCTACTACATGCACCCAGCCTAGTTACACCAAGGTGGTCATCTAGGTGGTCGTTCTGCTCTCTCTTTAACACACACACACACACACACACACACACACACACCGGCCAGCCCGTGAAAGAAAAATGGCCCCCTATCGATTGGCAGTCATCTGATTTCTAAAGCTATCAGTGGATGGCCGATAAAAGACTGGGTCTTATGAGCCTTATCAGGCAGCGTGGAGGGATCACAAATGGATTTCTGCCTCAGCCAGGCTGGAGGGTGGGAGGGAGGGAATGGAGGAAGTGGTTCAAAGGGACAGGAGCTAGGGAAATATAATGTGTGACTAGTTTAGCGCCAAGCTACATATAGACCATGTACATACAGTATTCAGACCCCACTCCCTTCTCTACATTTATTGTAGACTTCGTTTTTCAATGCAACAAAAGTTGGGAAGCTGCACAAAATGCTAAGAAAAACAGAATGCAATGATGTGCAAATCGTTTATTCCTGTATTTAATTAAAACAAGTACAAATACAACATATAGTCATTATGATGCCATAATTATGCTAATTTGATGCCAGCAACATGTGTCAACAAAACTGCGAGAAGGGCATCTTTACCATGGTGTTACATCACCTCTTATAACAACACTCTAAGTGGTTGGGAACCGAGGAGACCAACTGCTATAGTTTTGAAAGTATAATGTTGTCCCATTCTTGCTTGATACAGGATTGCAGCTGCTTAACAGTTCGGGGTCTCCTTTGCTGCATTTGTCATTTCATAATATGCCAAATGTTTTCAATAAGGGACATGTCAGGACTATATTAGCACCTAGACTCTTTTACTATGGAGCCATGCTGTTGTGATACGTGTAGAATATGGTTTGGCATTGTCCTAAAATCAGCAAGACCTTCCCTGAGAAAGACATAATTTGGATGGCAGCATTTGTCGCTCCAAACCTGTATATCTTGTTCATCATTTATGGTGCCTTCACAAAAGTGCAAGTTACCCGTACCATATGCACTAAGGAACCCCCATTGATAACAAGATGGTCCCTCTCCCCTTTAGCACGGGATGCGCAACATCCATGATTCTGAAAAATTATCTCTAATTTTTATTCGTCAGTCCATAGTACAGTTTTCCACTTGCCTTAGTCCATCTAAAATGAGCTTGGGCCCAGAGAAGGCACTGGTGTTTCTGAATGTTGTTTATATATGTTTCTTATTGCTTTATCTTCTTGATATAATTTTGCTGTTTATACATTTTTCTTCTAAAATTCTCACTACATAGTTGTATTGTGCTATGCCACCATCCATAAGCTTATTACACTTATGTGTCTATAATATTTTATAATTCTACCAATTGCTGCTAGTTTACACTTCTGCACACTGATCAGCCATAACACTATAACCTCGGACAGGTGAAGTGAATAACACTGATTATCTCGTTATCATGGCACCTGTCAGTGGGTTCTGAGCAACTCTGACAAGGGCCAAATTGTGATGGCTAGACGACTGGGTCAGAGCATCTCCAAAACTGCAGCCCTAGTGGTGTTCCCTGTCTGCAGTGGTCTGTACCTATCAAATGCGGTCCAAGAAATGAAAAGAACCAGCGACAGGGTCATGGAAGGCCAAAGCTCATTGATGCACATGGGAAGCAATGGCTGGCTCGTGCGGTCCGATCCAACAGACGAGCTACTATAGCTCAAATTGCTGAAAAACGTGGTATTGCTGGTACTGATAGAGAAGTGTCAGAACACACAGTGCATTACAGTTTGTTGCGTATGGGGCTGCACAGCCACAGACCAGTCAGGGTGTCCATGCTGACCCCTGTCCACTGCCGAAAGCACCTACAATGGACACGTGAGCATCAGAACTGGACCATGGAGCAATGGAAGAAAGTGGCCTGGTCTGATGAATCACATTTACTTTAACATCACGTGGATTATTGAATTGTGGCACAATTGGCCCGTGCAGTCTTTCACAGAGTGGAGAAGCCCTCTCTATCCTCACTTCTAACAGGCCCATCTACTCTGGGATGATCTTTTTATACCCAATCATGTTACTGACCTGTTGCCAACTGACCAAATTAGCTGTGTGATATTCCACCAGGTTTAGGTATTTAGCGTTATAGAACCTTTCCAGTCTCGTTACCCCTGTCCCAGCTTTTTTTAAACGTGTTGCTGGCATCAAATTTAAAGTGGTCATATATTTTCCAAGAAACAATAGAATATCTCATTTTCAACATGAGATGTTGTTTTTGTTAAATAATCTATTTAGTTTACTGTTTAAATGATTTGCGCATTTTTGCGCGTTTTTTTTATATTTCACACAGTGTCCCAACTTTTTTTGGAAACAATTTTGTTTATGAATCTACACATTATTCCCCAAAATGACAAGGCAGATTTACATACTTAGAAATGTTTGCCTATTTAAAAATAATATATAATGGAGTATGGGAATCCAAATATTGTTATCGCATTTAACATTTCCATGAAATTATGAAATGAAAGAAGTTCAGAACCAAGACTCCTAGAGCTGACTGTCCAGAAAAAGTAACTGGGCAAGAAGGACCTTGGTCAGGGAAGTAACCAAAAACCCAATGACCTGAATGCCAGGTGCTATGTCTGATGGAAATGGGTAACTGCTCATCACTTGGCTAATACCATGGTAGTGGAAGCATCATGTTATGGATATGTTTTACAGTGCCAGGGACTGGGAGATAGGTTACGATTGAGGAAAGGATGAACGTTGCAAAAACAGGTCCTTAGAGATCGACAGCAGACCTGAGACTGAGGTGAAGATTAATCTTTCAGCATAACAATGACCCAAATCACACAGCCAAGACAACACTGTAGTGGCTATAGAACATGTGTGGAAGTTCTGAAATGACCCAATCAAAGCCCAGACTTCAAACCCATTGAACAATCTAGGTATAGGATAGCAGTGTACCAATGTAATCCATACAGTCTCAAAAATATTGAGGATCTGCTGGGAAGAATGGAAGAAATGACAAGATTTAGGTATGCAAAGCTATTAGAGACATTCCCAAGAACACGCAGTTTGCTCATAAATGTCCTGGGAAGCAT
Organism: Esox niger; assembly: GCA_016801105.1. Taxonomy (NCBI): domain Eukaryota; kingdom Metazoa; phylum Chordata; class Actinopteri; order Esociformes; family Esocidae; genus Esox; species Esox niger. The sequence continues at coordinate 6,484 of JACXGJ010000746.1, forward strand.
GGGATATAATATAGACATCTGTCCCTTTGTATATCATGTCCAATATTATTGGTGTTTTTTGACCTAGGGTTATGTCTGTTTACTGATGGCAATCTGAATATCATAACATAATCAATTATAAATTCAGTCTATAACAACAACATTTGGAGAACTACTACTTTCCAAAGCCACTGCATGTATTTGCTTTTTTAAATGAATTACAAATTGTTAGGTTGAATTTTATTTGTTCATTTACAACCGCAAAATCAAAATTATATAGACATTTGTTTTAATTGTTAGAATTGCATTATATTTATTTTACCTGGTAAGTAAATGAAGAACAAATCCTTATTTGCAAAGTTTGTTATATGATAGATTGGAATATAGATGTTATATATGTCTGAATGGAATTCTGAATGGATTGACAATTAGTATGTCTGATTGCATCCTACATGCTTTTTACTGAACATCCCACAAAATCTATATTGGTGAGTAAGCTTGCTAAAATATTCTTCTTTGTCACAAGGTCTTACATGTTATCTGCAATCTAATGTACCTTTATGTGTGTGTTTAAGTTGGATTAGGCCTGGTTAGGAAAAACTTTTTGGCTTTGAAGTCAAATCAGAATTTGGAAATTGAATGGAGGACCACATTTGTTTTGTAAGTTGTTAATCATGAATGATTTGTGTGCTAGAAAAGGGCTGTAATAAAAACATGTATTCAGTAGGTCCATTATAATTTCTAAATAATTTAAATCCAGATTCAGAAGAGTTGGCTGGTGAGTCATTTTTACCTCAAAACTATTTGTATGCCCCGCAGGCCTTAATCTGCCCACCACTGGACTATCCTATAGCCACATAGATACACAGTTCATCATTACACAGAGGATTCACTTCCTTGTATCAATCTCCATGCTTGGTAATCTGTGTAGGAAACAACATAGTCTGCTCAATGATAACTGACCAACACTGAAAGATATATTTATTAATGATGCCAGCTACATTTGAGTAAATAACCCTAACTATAATATTTTATATAAAATGGGTGTTAAATGTTTCCCCTTCTATGGCAAAACCCAAGTCTGTGCCATAAATGACAGCACAGTTTAAGATATTAAATGGATTTATATTTATGTTTTAGAAATTAAATTGATTCATATTTTCTCAGCATCCTTTGAACATGTCTAAGCTGCCATTACATGCAGGACTACTTTTGACTGTGCTTCCTCCATTGAATTTGGCCTCCTTCCCACCTAGGCTTCATTGAAAATGAATGGGCTGCTGCTCTCTGTGAGCGGATTGAATCTGTTCAATTTCTCTCTGGGGCTGTCCAATCACAGAAGAAACTGTAGCCTGATTAGCTATTTGGCATTATGTTGTCCACCACACCACGACCAGGTTGCTAGGAAATTCATTTTTCTGCTTGGATTATTCTACTGCAAATTGTGAACGATAAATTCCACCCCCATTCATTTTCATGAGAGCGGTGGAAAAAGTTCCGCTGCTTTATGCAAATTTGAAGCAGCCATCGCTAGGTGACTCGGTGACCCAAAGCAGAAGGGAGTTCTTTAATTCAACAAAGAGATTTAACCGTCAGAGAACCCCGCAATTCTCAACTGTCTGTCGGAAAAGTCCTAAGCGAAAGGACATAAATTATCGATGTCATCTAATTAAGTAGGCATGCCAGCCCGAAAATATTTTTGGTTTCACTCGTCTCATGGCATCTAGGCCTAAGCATTATTGTGATGACCATTGTGACAACGATCCTGTGTTTCTCAGCAACAACCACATCAGGTTTCGTAACAATAGTTTTGGCGGCCTGGCATTAGGTTGGCGTTTACGGCTTGTTTTATATCACCCAGCAAGCTTATGATGATAACCTTAAGGTAAGATTTTTGATAGTTTTGAAGTTTTGATAGAGCGTTTTGTTGGTGAACGTAGTTATCATATTCGAGTAGCCCTAGGTCAAGTGCCATTGATTACTACCTGACAAATTAGCGGCCTTTCCTGAAGTGCTTGTGGAGAAGCTAGGTGGGTGTATTTTATTAAAAAAACCTTCGGAATGAACAGGGAATTACTCCGTTATCACGCCATTCACCTCGACCTTGTGTTGAAACATTGACCACATGCAACAGGGGCGGTCAGGACGAAAAAAGTCAGTTTTAATATCCATACGGCTTTATCAAGGGACGTATCTGTGACTGTCTGAATTTACTATAACTGGTGGCAATTGAAGGGGACCCCCCCAGCACTACCTCTTGTCACCAGTTCTGAGCAGCCGGGGCCTTATCCCCCTCCCGAACCCGGTCGGGTATAAAAGCCGCCTCTCGTGCGCCGTAAATAATGTTGATAAAGACGCCATCGAAAACGACTTTCACGCGTCGCCCGATTGATTTAACGTGACCTCCGTTTCCAAATGATATTGGAATCCTATTTAAACAGATGAAGGCTTAAATTGTCTTGCTTGTATGTGCATTAATTCTCCATTTATCATCATTACTCAGTGATTGGTCCATCCACGCCTCCTCGCCAGACCCGCACGTTACGACAAGAGCCTGTAAATTAGAATGTAATACAATTTAAACAGCGGCAGCAGCCTGGGATAGGATGGCTGTTTGTTCTCTCTCCAGTAGACAGCTGCACTGCACCTCCCCTATCTAGACGCTTTGTGCTAGTAAGGGATCTGACGAGACCTGAGCCAATTTTCACTAATAACATCATAGAAGGCCGAGATAATTGCTGCTATCTGCGCAATATAGCAGCCACTCATATCTTAGCTTCAGCTTGGTGTTCTGTCCTCCAACGAATGCCATTGAAAATTCATATAGATAATCCATAGTGTTGGGTAAATGTGGTTCTATTTGTACTCACAAAATATGATAATTTGGCGTTGGTTTAGTGTTTGTGATTCTTAGGCCAGCTATGCCTCTGTGTTTTTAGAAAAGGATTTTCGACGGATTGGCATCTGTCGCTCAGGATACTCCCACTGAAGTTCCTATTAGCTAGCTCGGCAAACATTGTCAAAATATTTCCAACTCAACATAATACGTCATTACTAGCCTACTTCCAAAACAGCCCCCCCCCCCCAACATACCAGAACCTTAAGAGATACTGTGGGAAGTGCTCCTAGATCCACTGAACTGTGCTGGCAGTAATGAGCGATTTCATTGGAGGTGCCAAATATGGCACATGCGCACTTGGTCAAAAACAAAAAACATTGATATAGATTTTTTAATGCGTAGTGTGGAAACCAGCAGTACTGATGACAGTGGCTCACAGAAAATCCAATGGGAACTTTGCAAATTGGAGGATGCTGAGCGTCAGTGGAGAACCCCTAACAAAAGTCCTCTCTGAGCTCAGGTAGACAGGCCTACTGTGTAGAATAATCAGCTTCAGCCCCAGCTGCTATCCACCACAGACTGTTCATTTAGAAATGACCTATGCATTTGAATATTTAGGCCTATTTCGTATACATTTTATTTGATGTTATTATTTTATTATGCACAAGCCAAAACGATTTTCCATTCCGTATAGCAACCTCCGTATCAGCCTAAAATATGACGTGATAGCTTACATAAATCTGCGTTGTGGTTTCGCCCCGACGGACGGCTTAAACGCTGTATTATTCCAAACATATGCATTTTAATCAGCTCGGTCACACTTACAAGAACTCCAGTTAATAAGGCGATCAATCACACTGGCGCGCGGGTTGGAGGGTATCTTTTTTTAGGAGTGTGTGTGTGGGGGGGGGGGGTCGGGCTGATTAGGAACAACCTCTACCAAATGCACCCGGAATGAGAGCATGTAACGAATTTTAAGCCAACATACACGGTCAATTGTTAGAAAAAAATTGGGTGAGTATTGTGAAGATGGAACAATTAGCTAAATTGGACATTTAAGCTTTTTAATGCAAACCTTGGCGTGTGTCTCATTTTCACATTATTTAAAAACTGTCCCATTTACCGACTGCTCAACCTAGCTCTAGGCTAATATAGGCAAATTAGTTTTGTGGAATGGGAACTTTATCACCCTAACAAAATGTGTCGGTCAAGTAAAACAGTGGTAGTCTAGTGATGTCTCATTTATTCGTTAGATATCGATTAGAAATTAATTAAAGGCCGTGCGACCATCATTTGTCTTTTAACCTCATTCATTGTTTTCGATAAAATAATGGCGCTGTACACGAGAACAAAGGCAATTTGAATGATTTTATTCCTCTTTTATAAAAATGTCACATTTTAAATTCACATTTGCTAAAATTGCTTATAATCCAACCTCTCGACTATGTGAACACATTAAAATAGTGTTACATTTCGGTGCTGCGGCTTGTGTGTCCCATTATACCCAGAAAGCTGTCATTTACGGAATGCGCGCCTCAATTACTCGTCGAATGTTACCAATTATGCTCGCCCTGATTGGTCCGACCGGTTGGAATATCGATCTTTTTGCATTCCCATATCTCCTTGAGACAAGTAATTTTACGTTGTCTATTAACCCGTGGAAGAGAAAATATGACTGCGTTAACAGAGCCCGGGGACCACTAGCTGTCAGACACAATCTCGGGCGCCCATCACAAGATGAGCCCCAGCAACTCTGTTGACAAGGACCACTTGAGCTAAATTAGTGCTTGTGTTTGGCGCTATAATAACAACAACAATGTCCTGCGCTATTGTAGTTCTTATTTTGTTATGGTATTTGTGAAATACTTTGTAAAAAATAATTAATGGTAAATTACATTGATATTATTTCAGTCCTAACGTGCAGCTAAAAGAATATTGGAAGGAATTTTGTTATTTGATTTTAAGAGTACGATTCTGCATGTAGATTTTCCATTGATGCCCAATCTGCAAATAAAACGACTGTAGTCTATTCAGTATCATACAATAAAACATTCACTAGATTTTGTTGTTTGAAATTTTGTTTATTGCAAATTTGAGGTCCAGAACAATGCCACAATATTCAACAAAAATTATCAGAGTTCTGTTGTTTAATGAATTTGCTATCTTTAGCATTTCTTTGTGGTAATAGGGCCTATCCCTAAAAAATGACAGGTTATTTCGATGAAATATTATTTCAGTAACAGCATAAAGCGAAAAATAAAGCAAGATGTAATATCAAGTTTCCCAAACTATTTTAGAATGAGTAAAATAAATATTAGGGTTATCTTATCAGATTCAGTCGTTATAAATGCATTTATTCAAGCATTATTTCTGAGGATGAACGTTGGCGGAGGGTAAAGAGGATGGGGAAGAGTTGAGTAGAAGTAAGGGGAAGAGAGGTGGTAGCAAGTGTTCAGTCAAGGGTATATGAGATGGGCAGCTCGAGCGAACTCGGCCTAATTTGCTTGTCCAATGGCTTCTCTCTCTTCCCACGTTCCATCTCTATCCCCCTCTCTCTTCGTCCTCTTAGACTCCCGTCGCCTCTACTCCTCTTCCCCCGTCAAGACAGCGCGAGCTAATCCGTTCCCCTGGCGCCTTGTTACCGTTTGGCAGCAACAATCCCTTCCCGGCCTCTCCGCTCCGCCGGTATTAGGCCTATCATTAATTCAACACTCAACATTCATCCACCAAGTACATATACATAACTTACTAATTTTACCAGCATCTGCACATTTCAGCCTGAGCCCGTCAAAAAGGGAGAGTCAAGCAGGAACTAAGACATAATGAGACGGCGCAGTCTGTTAACAAATTCCCTTGTTAAAAGGTAGATGGAAAACATCATTCTTGTGTAACTAACAATACATGTCGCCTAGGTCAATTTGGACATGTGAAGAGCCTACAAATAATGATAAACTGTTATCGCCATCCATCATGGAGATAAACGTTTGTCTGTAAATCCCAGTCCGCACGGACTCTCGCTTTCCTTGCACCAAATTAATCTTCGATGAATCAGATGGGGGTTTTGTCCACTCTTCTAAAATGTCATAGTCCGCATGGGGTTTTGCAACCGAAATGTATTTTTCAGTGGATAGACTATATTCGTATGTGCGATCATCACGTTGGTTCTTTAAAACATAGCTTACAAACTGGTTATAGCCTAATTTGTGCGACCGGAGCTTGCTCATCTCCTTTTCAGAAATGTTGCAGGTGCGTAAAAGCGCGCGCTGCAGTACCTGCATTTATGCGGCTGCTTGTATGGAGGAGTCTACTCCACGTGATCATTGCATTCATGCTGTTTGAGTCCTGTTCATGTTTCTTATTCTTTATTTTAGTTTGATAAGCTTATGGCAAAAGCTTATGGCGCGTGTCTGACCTGCAGTTCTATGAACACATGGGTGTGCTCTCTTCGTTTTATCTGGTTAGTGGCACCTCTTCTCTCTGGTCCAAAGTCACCGGCGAAGACTTACTCAGCACCGACGGTGTAAACGTGAGAAACGCGTCAGTTCTGCTTGTTGGGGAGCACGGGAAGTCTGATCCGGGGGGCCTCTGGGAAAGGCCGTTTGATTGAGTCGAGTGACAGGCGAGGCAGGAGCAGGGGCTCCCACTGGGACCGAGGCCGTGGGTCGGGCTTGGGTACAGGGATGGGTGCCGAAACGCACATAGAAGCTCTGGCCGCTGGTAGGGGTGAGACAACACCCGGAAACTGTCGAGGGGCCTGAGTGGGTTAGAAAACGGAGTGGCGGCGGCCGAGCTGGCTCCGACTCCAAGGTGGGAGTAATACGGTAACGGCAGGTGAGAAGGAAAGGGGTAACCGAGGTTTCCGGTGGCAGCTGCGTGGCTCATCATATAGGTGTAGAAGGCGGGGTCCGCGGGGTGAGGCCATGTCATTGCCAGACGCTGCCGCTTGTCCTTCATCCGACGGTTCTGGAACCACACCTATGAAATACAGACAGGCGAGGTGAAATATTAACCTTTATCTACTTGTGCCGAGACAGAACAGATTTACTGTTTTTTTTTGCTCTTTTACACGTGTTTCAGTTGGCTAGCAGTCTTGTGTCCTATAAGCATATACAAAATAAACGCGCCTTATACGTTTAATATTTAACGAAATTAATCCTCGTTTTAATGTTTGGTAAATGTTGCCTGTGTTATTGCACGTCAACCTCAATATAGTCTGAATAGGCCACAAACTGACAAATATTTTTTTATTAAATAAGCAATACATTTTCTGCCAAAGCATTACCCATAGGTTTATTGGCAATAATAATGTATGTTAGGGTGTTGTCGAGGAACAGTGACGTATTATGTTGTTAAAATTTGGTACTGCTCTTGTTGTTGTTATTTCCCCAAACCTCACCTTGATAGTGGTTTCTGGTAAATTTAGTGAGGCCGCCAGCTCGCATCTCCTGGGTCTGGACACGTAATTCTCCCTGTAGAACTCCTTCTCCAGCCGGCCGATTTGCTCTCGTGTAAAGGCTGTCCTGTACCGCCTCATCTGATCCGCTCCATAGGAAAGAGAGCCCTGGCCCGAACCCATCTTTCCGGGATCCATGCCGCTGTCACTCGGATGGTTGGGGGAGTCGCCGCTTCGGCCTGGAATGGGTTAAAACATGAATTCGTTTGTTTCTTAACTAATAGCCAGAATATACTGTATTCTACAATTGTGTATAATGCAGTGGTTTGTTTACATTGACGTTACAGTCTCTATTTCCATTTGATTGATGGTGACAATATTTGAACCCAGAGTATCCTAACTAGCCAAGATGCATCTCATCCTAAATTACATCTACTGTAGGCCTAACTATATAGGCCGACTTTAAATTAAACAACATGTAATAGGAATTTATGACAGACAATATATAATATAATATAAATTAATTCAGTTTTATTAATTACTTTATAGAATATATATATCTGTTGAAACCCATTTTACTTGAAATAGACAATCCTCATTTATTCGTTAAGCCCATAATATAGGTTACAATTTAGGAGTCCTCAAAATGTATATGATAATTAGCATTCAAAAAATAATTTGAAACTTATTTTGTATAACATGACACGTTTGATCCCAGTTCTCGTGGACTTTCGTACCCACATTATTTTAATTAGTCAATCATCGAATACATTTTATTAACGGTTTGTTTACTTTTAACTGATATGTGCAAATGTGTTAATTTGCTAATTAGTCTGGCGCCGGGATGACTCCATTTGGAAGTGACACTGTGGTTAAAACCCTATTGAAGGGGGTGTAACAGTACCACAAGCTGAAATCTGTTAACAGTCTCTAAAGCAAGTGGCATTAATTAATTAATTAATCCCATTATTAACTTTTTTTTATAAAACATAATTATGTTAGGCAAGTTGTCAGTACATTTTTCATAATACAATTACACAGAATTTGCCTAAAGGCGAGTGTTTACTTCAAAATTGACGTGTTTATCCTGGACGCAGCATGCACGGAAATACTAGCAATCGATTGAATACCACGTTTACAGAATTACATCGATTGCAATCATTTGTGTACATTTTCCACACTTTAAAATCACTTCCATGTAATGTGTTTAATAAAACGAAATCAAGTGTCTCACGCAGTTTCATGCATTAACCTACCTTTCCCGTTGGGGTAGTCCATGCTTTCAGGGGTGCAGCTTACATCAATTTCCTCATAGAAATCTGACTCAGTGTCTGAGCTGCTCGCTTCTTTGTTGGTGTGTTCTTTCCGGTGTTTCTCGGTAGAAGAGGACATAACCGGCCTTATATCCACGCGCAAGCTTCCCGGTGCGCCCTCCACTTCCTCTTCTGTTCTATCTCGCGAGTAGGACGCGGAACCCGGGCTCAGGCAATTCCGGAGTGGGGTCTTTCCTTGCGGTTCTCGCGCAGGACTTCCAACTGCGTCGGAGAAATTAGAACCGTTCTTGCCAACCGACGTGCCAAGTTGACCTCCCTCCACGAGCATCACTATCTTCTTTCTGTTGTCCATTACCGACGAACAAAACAACGCGCGTGGAAGGAACGAACGCCAAATCGATGCTATGGAGAGAGAGCACGTTGTATGTGACGCTACAGGCTACACGTTTTTATAGTATTTTGTCGTAGAATGAAGAAAACCGAGGAGGAATGGACTGAAGAGGAAAGAAGAGATATGGGGGTGTACGTTCTGATCCTGCGATGCAGCGCTCCGGAGTGCGGCACAAGCTCTGGGAGGGATCACCATTGCCCTCTCTTTCTCTCGAGCTGTCATTCTTAATAGGGCAGTCGTCATAATGGCACCCCTGATGACGCCACGCATCGATTGGATGTGGATAAACTGAGAACGAGCAATCACTACGGCGTGAGGAGCTTCTAGGGCGGGAGTAGCTCCAAGAACATTATCTTACGGCATGAGCTAACGAGCAAATTATTGAGTCAGTTTCAAAGCTATTGGAATCTCACAGAACGTCAGTGTTTCCACTGCAAATGTGAGATTGTAATGTTAACACCCACAGTGTCCCACCGAAGAATTGCTAAATAGGGAATCAAGGAGACTTTTTCGGGCCCTTGTCACAGTAAAAAGCTTATGGGATGTGGCTGGAGAAATTATATCACAAAAATTCAACGCCGTGGGCACTTGGGCCAACGATCCGAAAAATCAAAATGTTAATCAATTTTTCAGGTTGTAGTGTTTGTTCACATTTGATTAATTTGATTTAAGTTGGATTTAAAGAAGTTGCTATTTTGGGTTCTGCTTAGTATATATTTGTGCGAGACAACGGGAACACGCCTAGGTAGGGCACATGGCAGAAGAAAGCTTCTACTCTCATCATGACTTGTCATCTGAGAATTTAACCTGGTTGTAATCAAAGTTCACACGATTTTTAGCAAATTTCAGGTGCTGATCTTCATGTCTTGATGAGAGTACAGGGTTTCTTCTGGTAAAACCTCCAGTTTGATTATGTCTAATTGTTTTCAACACAAGGATTTACAGTAACTAAGTTATGGAATTTCCCAATTAAAAAAATATTATTTCTCAAACCATCTATCCTACTCTGTGGGGGGCAAAATGCACATGGGTCCTCTTCTTGGCAAGTTATAATCACAGCAAAAATGATTTATTCATCGCTATTTGTGCAAGTACATTCGAAAGCATACTGGTATGTACAGTACCTGTCAAGAGTTTGGATTCACTTGTGCATAGCCTAGTAGTCAGTGTGTTGAGGATATCAGCTTGTTAATTAGCATGGTGTTCTGATTTGATGTCATCCAACCAAAATAGCTTATCTTAAGTAGTTTCAATAAGCTGCAATAAGGATCATTTAAAGGGGAATAAAAGTCATATGGACATTCATCTGAAATCTCCTTTCATGTGAAATTTCTTACCTTTGCAAACAAAGTGACAACCATTTCTATTCTATTGAAGCCAAGAGAGTAGCGAATTCCCTCTCCTAACTATCTATTACACACCTGAACTTCGGATTGACTGGAACTGTTTTTGGTGATTGCTGATATGTCTTGGACAGAGCAAGGTACCTTTCAATCGGTGAGATCACTTTTCAGGTTTTTGGAGGAGCTTGTTCATTTGAATGGAATGATCATGTGACTGATAAAGGGGAACCACTTTATTCTTTATAGAAGGCACAAAGCTCTGACAGAACGGAAAACATAACCTAGTTAATATTAAGTATACATAACCTTCAAATGTTGTTGACTAAAGATGTATTTTAGACACACATTTTGCAGATAAGAGTCTTTGTGGAAAAAGGTTTGCTTAATTGATTTCATGTGGTGAAAAACTGGACATTAATATGTGTTTAAAAGTGTCTTCGAAATTATGTTCATTGACAACTAATTTGTAAACCGCGATTACGTTCAGTAAGAACACAAATAGGTGGAATGTTCACTATCAGCATATCCACAGCGCTATTCAGGGATGTAGAATTTGGCCGGGACAGGGGGGGGTCATGATTCCCCCCAATATTACAGACAAGTCAATCTGAGTCCCCTGTAAGAGTGAAAATCCTGGGATCCACTGAACCTAACCCCCCCCCCCCCCCCCCCCCCCCCCCAAAATACAATACAAATCTACGCCATTGGTGCAATTGGTCCATATGACTCGCTATTACGTAGGTCTGTAACGTTATCAATTCAAAATGAAAACCCCCTTTTTACAAACAACATTTGTGGTTAACTGTAAGGTTAGGCATGACAGTGCTGGCATTAGGAATAATGTTAGGTTACGTTTAAGGTTAGTCGTAACCAGTCTCAATATTATCAGTGAAGAGGCGACTCTGGAATGTTGGCCTTTTCCCCCAGTCTGCTTCTGTCCAGTATGTGTGTTATTGCCCCCCATCTTAATCTTTTCTTTCTTTTTCAACTCTGCTTAGAAGGCAAGCACCCCGGAATTGGCTCTTCACTGCTGACGATGAGACTGATGTTTTGCAGCTATTATTTAATGAAGCTTCCAGTTTAGGACTTGTGAGGCGCATATCAACTTAGCTGTGATTGGCTGAGGGTGGCTTACTGCATAAATACAGAGATTAACCACATAATGGATACATTTTAACTGTAATAAATAACATGCAGTAAGGCAGGGGGCTTGTGTACACACTATTTAACTATTGATATGTTTATATCTGTCCCTGGTTGCTGGTTTCTGATGTTAGAAAGATTGCACTTCTTACATTGACACTGGACATAATCATGAGTCATTACAGACCAGTAACACTGGGATATGTTAAAAGTGAACGTAATTGTGTATTAATTTAATTCCTGCAATGCTGGGTTGAAAAAAAAAACACAAATGTGTAATTTGTTAAGGTGGTTTTCATTTTTAAAGGGGCACTATGTAGAATTCTCAGCATTTTGCTGTATAAAATTGTCCATAATATTTCTATAGTAACAGTGGAATGATAGTGGTTTCCAACTTTTATTCCCCAGAAATGACTTTGGATGCATACAAAAGCACATTGTGTAAACAGGTTGACCAAAAGTAAAAATACAAATTGCACGAGTGGACGGGATATTGGTTAAATTGACTGTTGCCATAATTTAACTAACTTCCACAAAGTGTGTGTAAAGTAGGGATATGCTATATAACTTCGACAGTGACCGTGAGAAATACTCATGCAGTGTACAGGTACCGGTCAACCTGTGCAGAGCACAGGCCCATTTGCTACATAGTGCCCCGTTCCAGTTGACAGGTGCCCGTCTGTCTCCATGATCTGCATCATCTGTCTTTGTCCGCGTATCATGCACTCCGACATATCATTCGTCAATGTGAGCCGACCACTCCAGACATTTTTTTCAGTTTCAGCACAAGACTGGATAGTTCTGTGCACGGCCCTGTATTTGTGAGTGACAGAAACTTTGTTGCATTCCATAGCTTCTTGTCCTGAAGCATTTGTCTAAAGTATGTTTAAACACGAATCACTACATATTCATATGACCTTTATTTATGGCTCTGATGTATTCATCAACTTGTTAGGATAATTCTGGACCATCAGTCAAGTCAGAACTGTAAGTCAGAATATGGTTGTTTGGGAAATTAATTACAAAATCCATTCAATGGAAGGGTACACTGTACAACAGTTTACCTCTTCATAATGATTATTTAAGTAGTTTTGTTATTTATTTTTTCTTTGTATGCATAATAAATATACCTTCTGGGATATATAAGTCAGTATTAAGGCCATACAACGTAAGGTTTAGTTCTAAAGCAGCTGCTTCAGTTTGTTTTAAAATTATAGTTATGAATGACATAAATTAGTGAAATGTGTTTTCACTGGCGTCACAGGTACTAGTGAGGTTATGTTCAAAACGTTTATCTTGTGACAACAGCTACCTCTGAATCATATCTTGCTCCGGGCAAGCTTCGTACATTTCTTTAATAACTCCCTAGCTAGCTATCTCACAAAACGAGTTAATTGCTAAACTACCCAGCTCGGTTCATACATATGTGGTGAAATCGCTTGCGGTTCGCTAGTTACAACCGGAGGCAGCAGAAATCGTCCCGCCTTCGCTGTTGTGACCAATCAGTTACATTATGCTGAGAAAAGTAACCTATTGCATTCAAGGAAAAAGTCAGGCCCAACAGACAAAACAGAGTAATCTCCTTTCACTTAAAAGAAACTCACTAAAAGACAATGCAAGGAATTTTAGGGGATTTCTCTGTTATTGCCTACTGGCAGTTCAAGACAACCGTGGCAGCTCCCACAGAAACGTTTCATTATTCATTAACGAAAATTGGTGCATGCAATTTGGTTTTAAAATACAGCTAGCAAGTAGTTTGTATTTCGTTTTGGTAGATAGCTAAAGTTAGCACTGCTAAATAGCCCTACGTATTATGCATTATCAGATCAAGGACAATTCTAGGTCCGACAATCTGAGCAATCCTTGATCTTATATGGTCTCAATAGACCTTGAGGGTAACGTTATAGATTACAACGTGTTTTTGTACTAGTTAAATTAGATGTTTGTCCGACGTGTTGGTGTAGTTTATGGGCTGATCTGTATTGTGGTACCTCCTACAAGCTTTCCTGGTGGTTTTCCGCTGTGCTCTGATTGGCTTTCCGCGAGAACACTTTTTTATTTTTCCCATGGCCAGCCCTGCGGTCCCACTGCAGGGCTGGCCATTGCGGAAAACTATTTTGAATGGCTAGCAATGGAGCGCTACAACCATGACATGCGGCTTATGTGTGAACGGGGAAACTACATATTCTGACATAAACAGCTTTTTAAACTTGTTTTATTTAGACTAACATTTTAGGCAATATCTGTTGCAAGCTTTAAATTAATAGTTAAAATTATTTCTTCAGCTAATCAGTTCATAAAAATAATATGTATGTAGCCGCACATGTAATGTGATGCCATCTAACAATTCATGTTATTAAACCAACTTGACCATTATGTGGGATAGACCCTGTATGTGCTCACAAGGTGGAATTAAAGGCAGAATACATTAAGAATGTGCAATGTAAAAAAAGTGTAAAGACTAATATGCATTACATTGTCTGAAAAGATATAGGGACTCTCATACAGTATTATATCTGTAAAGAACAGGGGGACCCTGAATGTAGGACCTTATCTGCTTTTACCAAACTTCTCCCAAGTCTTAATTTATCCACTCAGAAACAATGCCTAAAACATTTGATCCAATTTGATTATGTGCAGTTCACAATTATGACCTTTCATTTGAAACAATGCTAGAACAGGTGCAGAGGACTTGAAAATCAAAGGACCTCTCAGTTCTCATTAACCAAAGTTGTTCTGCTACTAATCAATATGCGCGCACACACACACACACACACACACACACACACACATATATATATACACATGTATGTATATGCGTGCTTTGTGTTTTATGTGTGTTTCTGTGTCTGTAACTTCATCTGCATCTGTCTTGGCCATGTTTCACTTGAAAAAGAGATTCTCAAAATTGAATGTGATTTAACCTGGGTAAAAAAGGGAAATGAAATGAAAAATGAAATCAGGACTTCTTTGTGTGCTGCGCTCACATGCTGAATGTGAAAGCACTGATAGATAGCTTGCAGGCAGGGCCAACTCTGGGTATAAGCAGCATAAGTTGTTGTTTAGGGCCCCCGACCGCTAGGGGGGCCTCAGACTGCTTAAATGCCCTCGACCGATAGAAGAGAGGGGGCCCCAAATCTAATTTTGCTTAGGGCCCCAAAAAAGCTAGAGTAAGCACTGCTTGCAGGTACTGACTTACCACAAGTAGTCAAAAAGGCAGTCCTATCGAACGTCCACCCAGTGCTGAAACAATTTAGTTGCTACAATTATGATTTAGGACAGCGTTTTCTTTGGAGTTTTTTTCAATGAATTAATAAAATTAGTGCTACCCAATGTCAATACTAAGAGGGAAGTGAAGGAAGACCCATTCTCATTAGTGCATATTGTCACATGATCACCCCAAAAAATAGCCAAGCTTGATTAAAAACACATTGTTCCTAAAAGTTATTTCACCTTACTCTGTCCAAATGTCTAATATTATGATGAGTATTTGTAACATGCTCAATCGGTGTAACACTTCAGTGCTTCTCCCCCATTACCCTGTCACACTCTGTCCCTTTTTCTCTCCTAAAATGGCGTCAGGTGTTTACAGGTGGCCAGAGTTGGACATGTACATTATACATTGATAATCTGGATAACCAGGCATCCGGCTACTGGATAGTTCTGGAAGGTTTTAGTGTTTATTTGAGGCCTATCATTTAGAAATCATGGTAGTTTCATTGCACTGTTAAGGTTTTTGTTTTGATTAATTCTGCCTACTTAGCTTAAACGTTTCAAAAAAGGTTCAGCATTTTTGTTTTTGTAATATCGTTTTGTTATGTTTGATAATTTTTTTAAGCCCATCATGCCTGCGTAAAACAATACAATGTCAGACTCTCCTGCACACACGCTCTTGTTCAATGGGTGATTGCACACGCACAGACAAAGGCGACGCCTTTCATGTGTTCAGGGTTGGGGCCGTCTTCTAACTTCTTTGATCTAGCCCCGTAAAAAGTCACTAAACACAGCGCTAAAGGACAATGCTTTTAAGTCTTTAGCCTTTGGGGGAGCTTGAACTTGATATCACCACTTTAAAGACTAAGCGTTTTTTAAGTTGATCCCTGGAATCGTTATGTTGCCCGTTACGACTCTGGCAGTTTTCCGCTATTGCCCTTTTTATGCATTACGCATGTAGCTATAATTTGCTATTTACGTTTGAATGATACAGTATGCATTAACATCAAGCAGTTATTAGCTAATTGTCATAGGGGAAGTATTCAGGGATGCGCCCCTATTCTCTTACCGTAGCCGTGTGGTCTTGCACATTATCCTTAACCCATTACTGATTTTAAATATAATGCGCACAATGCATTTTTTAATCTACGATGGGGAGTACACACTTTGAAAAAAAAGGGTTGGAAATTGTGATGCAAAAATAGGAAAATTCCCTTACTTTGACAATCCTGTTCTTGAGTCATCTGATTATGGCTAGGGCAGAATAGGGTACAGGAAACTTGGATTACGTTTTTTTTGGGGGGGGGGGGGCTTGGATGAAATCAGGGTTCATCCGGAGATGTGACGCAGGATGCCACCAAGATGTCTCATGCAACCATCGCTGTCCTCGTGCGCCCTCATCTGTTGAAAATGAGGAAGACACTGGAGCTCTATCCCAAATTATCCGGGCGAGATCGCGACTAAGTGAAATTCCTGTCTTGCAGTGCACACAAGCCCACCTTCCTCTGTTTTTCTTCTCGGTCTCCCCTTCCCTTTATAATCAACTTACAAGGGCTATAGACACTCCTCGTCTCCTCTGTGTCCTCTGTCTCCTACTGTAGGAGGTGGATGTGTTAAGTAACGATAGCAAGCTAGTTTGAAGGTGTCCTGATGAAAATTCATTTTTCGGATGGATAATACTTTCCTAGAAATCGAATTATCCTCTACTACGCTGTTGGCCCGATCAAATAATACTTTTAGTATTTGTCTCCCTGTCTGATAATACAGTTTGTAATTACTGTTGCTCAATAGTTTAAACTATCTGGTGTGCATGAAACTGAAATTCTATATTTTCTTATGTATTATTCTGCTTGTCTCTTCGCTTGGTTAAAAAGATACGTGGCAATACGTGACTTTGAAGTCCTAGCGGACAACCACACAATTCTTCCACTCGTGTTAATTTGAAGTCTTAATTTAAATTGAAAAACTAGGGTTCGTATTCGTAATAATGTTAATGCAAGCGCAGGATATGTCAAGGTTTACTAATTGCTGTATCCGGCAAATCGCAATTGGATCTATAATATAATTTATCATTGCATCTGAAATAACATTTTACTTCAGCAGATGGGCTAAGCATGTCTAGAACCTAGCGGTAGATTTCTACGTTTTTTGTATGTACAACCAATGCATTAATGCGGAAAATATTTGCCAGGACATTTTATAATTTCACTTAGCGGATAGTTTGAAATAATGTGGCGTAACTTTGTATTTTGGTATAACTTTAGCATACCATGCCATACGTTATACATTTATGCATCATAGAATAATAGTTTTAACATTATTATATAACAATTTTGACCATTTCAACTTATTTAGACTATTGATATTTAGCACATTACCAGAACAGCTTCATCTGTTATAGGCCTCACGGTGTAGGCCCCCCAATATTGGACACTGATGTAGGATATTCGGCTTACTTTATTGCTTTGAAGTGTTTATACACAGTGAATCCATTTTCTATGTATTATAAATGTCTTCATAATTTGAAACTCATTTCATAGTGTATAGCCAACACTAAAACCAACATCAGTTGGCAAGACAACAAGCTATGTTTCACTCACGTCCGTGTTTTATGTCATTCATCTGAATTCATAGAATATTCGGACTCGTCTTAACACAAATTATTGTGTTTTAGTAGGACAACGCGATGTATTCATACAATAGAAATATACCCACAAACACAGTTAGATGCCGTCTCCCGGTTTTTGCAGAAAATGATGGGATCCATGTTTTAGTTGGTCATGCATGTTTGTTCTCTTTATCTCTGATCTGATGATAATGTATGGCGTAAAAGTAAAGTGTCACACTAATAGCTATGTCTTTACCAACGCGATTTGAAAATCACAATTATATGACAGGGTATCTCTGAATGTTGCAAAAGTTCAGCGTTTTGTTGTGATATCACTGTGCAAATGTTTGTTTAATTGTACCTTTAGTGTTGAATGGAGTAATAAATGTAACTCCGATTTAAAGAGATTGTGCTTGGTCTAATTGCTGTTCTACATAGAAACATTTCGTAATATTCACGTTTGTTTTATAATGTGTAATACTTCGTCTACACTACGTCACGTTTCCATTTGGTGTACATTTTGCTGCTGCTGGACGTATTTCTATGCTTTTGGTTTTGGTCGGATTGGCATATATAAAAAGAAACCTATGTTTTATTGTAAGTGTATCCCTCTAGGCAGTTATGGTTTAGGCCTACAGATAACGATGCACGATAGAAACCCCTGTGTTATGCAACGACACGGTGAAGACACGTATATCACCTGATCTGTCCGCAGATAAGCTTACGACGCTATTTTGCGCAATTCAAAGTTGACCTTGTTCGTTTACAGTAGGCCAAGTGGCACTTTATTGTGTGTGTTTTAGATATGGGACTGGACAGAGACACCGGCGGGGTTAGGATGGTTTGGTCGTTATGGATCTAGTCCTTTTTACTAATACTCAGAGTATGTTTTGTTTGTTGCTGGTTGACGCACAAATCGATGTTCACCATTTATGTGGGAATAAATAAATTGGACGAATCGACAAGAAACTGGGTTGTAGTTTTACCCTAGTCTTGGCTATCGTGTATAATACACCAGGCATCGAAGAGGGAAGCGGCCCCTCAGCAGACGTTACAGAATGCGCCCTCTGGGTTTTACTAGCCGGCCCAACTTGAACTTGACCATGGAGTCTGCGCAGTCCAATGCAAACGCCCTCGAACACCTCCCCCCCCTGTCTCTCGGCTTGGCTGGTGTATTACTATTTTCGAATTAAACGAGACTGAACGATTCCATTAATATCTACCCCTGGTAGATACAAAAAAAACATTTAGCGGAGTCAATAAAATAATTACTTTTCTGCTATCCATTCCTCTCTGCTTCAACTTGGCCTTGAAACTGCATGACGCAGCCGCCTGACATTTAATTGCATTGACCTTGGAACGCTCAAGGGAGTTTCTAGAGAATGCTAGGTGTTCAAGTTGCAGGTCTTTTCTCAGGTTAAGCCTTATTTAATCTTTACTTAGTTACTGGTAACGACTCATCCCCCTAACGAAGAGTTGATCAAGCCACTGACAATTAAGTCACCACCCCATTAAAAGGAAAACACAATTTGTTAGCCCAGGTACAACTTATACAGAAGCTTATGGAGCGTCTGGCAACTACATACGTATTTACGTTTGAATATATCTTAGCTCACCTTTTCGTTTTGAAGGGACAGTATCTCTCGTTTTTGGTATCTCTGTAGAGGGGGGTTAATAGACGCTCATTTTTGTGTATTCGTATCAATTTCCTTGCACCGCTATGTTTGAAATATTAGTTCTGAGAATATTGTCAATTTAAGTAAAGGCATTGTTTTGGAATAGCCTGGACAAAGCTTGCGGGTGCTAACGGTAACTTCTTATAGTCCAGAATGTGCACATTTTGGATTTGGGTATGTCTGTCTGTGAAAAATATAATCTAATTTGCATTGTGCAATCAAAATATGATCTTGAACGAATGGTTTATCTGTTTGGTATTTGTATATTGTATATTGATGAAGACGGGAATGTTGTGCGCTAGTTAACTTATAGGCCTATGACTGCAACTGCAATGTAGCTTAATTTAAGATCAAATGGATGGTGTCCCTTTGACGCTGATAACGAGATGAAATAGGTATTTATATGACTCTTTTAAAATAATTGAATTATCGTGTTGTTTTGGGCAATTATATTTGGTCATTTCAGATCGAATCTCTTTATAATGTGGAAGGGCGTGTATTTGATTTAACCGATTTTACAAAAAATACTTATATAAAATAGTTAGAAAATGATATCTGTTGCTGTTTTAGACCATCTATTATTTTGTTTATGAAGTAGAGCGAAGTATAAAAGTATTTTTCATCATTGCAATGCCAGAAATTGACCTGCCGAGAACAAGTCAAATTTGTATGTAGTATCATCATGTATACTGTACCTTGTACTAGCATTTTACTTGAAAACCAGAGTTGTGATCCGTTATATAACATGCATTTTAGTTTTGCAATTGCATTTTTCATAATTATTATATTTTTATTGGATTGACTTTGCTGATTGCTATTTTATTCAGCAAGGGTTACTAAGCCTAAGGAGAATGTTATGGAAATGGGTCTCTAGAAAACAGTGCTGGTGAGGACGTAAGTGATAGTAAATAGTAGTTCAGTTGTTATGGTGTCATCATTGTGAATGTGTAAACCATGTGTAAATTATAAGGACACAGCATTTGTTATAGTCATTATATATAAAAATAAGAATGAAACTTAGCGGTTTCAATACAACATATTTTGCAATGGTTTCTAACTGTGAATTGAAATTACTGTAGAGTTTATGTTCCATGTTTATGTAAAACCTAAAAAACAGAAATGTTTCGGCCCTGCAGGACCTATAAGAGCCCTGTTCTACTGTCGAACTGCTCACAAAATAGTTAAATTGTTGATAGGTGAGAGGTCTTCAGTTCCATTCTGCAAAATGTCCACTAGAGTGAAGTGTTGAGGAATGCTGAGCTGATATTCACAATGTAATTATTTTAATAAAGTATGACGAAGATTCAAATGAAAAAAACCTAAATAACCTCTAATTTCGTATTTTTATCAATAATGAAAAAAGTGTCATATTTGTCCAGTATACACCGAGAAACTGTTTAGCCAGAACAATTTTTATTTGAAAATAATCCATCAATTTTTTTATGATGTAGATTATAGGTTTTAAACTGTTCAGAATTGCATTATTGTGCGAGTTAAGATTAGGGCACAATTATTTGCGATGTTACACAAAGCAAATTTTGTGTCCCACTTCAACAAGTCTGATCATATATATTTAGGCTAATGAGTATAATTGTTGATCACGCTCTTTTATTGGACAAGCCTATAATTTGGAAAATTGTGTAAGGTAGGCGTACAACTTTTGTAATCATTAATTGATTATTTGCTGTCAAGTTGTTTATTTTTAATGAGGAATCATTGTCTTTTAACAAAACACCCAGATGGCTATAATTAAGGGTATAATAACATGAGGGAAAAGTTGGTTAAAGAAAACGTAACTTTAATTCCATTCTGAAATTGATAATATTTTGAGTCACTTGATATAGCTACTACCACAGTTTTGATTGATATAATTTGCCTTAAAAAAAATCTTAGTATGTTTACTGGAAAGGTCCTCGGTCTTATTCTTGACAATGGCGATTAGGAAGGACAAATGCCACCAGAGAAATCGCTCTGAAAGAAATACCTGGCGCAAGGTCGCCTATTCCGTCCATTTAATAAGACTGGTAACATTAGAAAATACGCTACAACAGATGTGGAAATGGCTAGCGGCTGAAATTTCATTGAAATGAACTAGTAGGCCTATATATTTACTGGGATTCCATTGTGCCAATAAATGATTTAACATGTAGCTTACATAGTCTATAGTTTTAGCAGCCCGTTAACAAAATATTTAAGACTTCTACTTTGTGACACTTTGAGTCGGAGTGAATGTATTACAGAACTGTCAGTCAAAAAAGCGATTCAGAGCCACCCCTGTTGAATCTTATTTTCCAATTTCCTTTTTATTTCATAATTTAGTGCTACATCACGTTACAGTCCGGAGAACACAGAACAGTTTCGTGAGTGCCAGGCCGCCCTGTGGTTCATAGGCTTGACCGCAAATACATTTTAGTTTCACATCACACCATAACCACTGTATAAAGCACATATTTCAGGTTAGAGATTGAGAAAATGCAGAATGTAGAAAATGCAGAATGTTGAAATGTGGTCAGCATATTCTGCATTCCAGCCGTTGTTATTTGGAAATGGTATGGTGATAGTGTACAGATTGGATATATATAGATAGATAATATAGATAATAGACAGGATTTCGATTGAAACTTAATTTTGCAAATGAAGTCACATGATGAAAATATTGGCCAAGCCATGACCAGATGAAGCTAAGCATTTCCTTTATGACTTCACATACAGTAGAATGGCTGGACATTGTTACGCATAGCGGTGGTCTTGCTGCTGGTTAGGATGTCTGGTCTGGTCAGACCGCTGGCTCAAAACAGACCGCATCTGCGCGCGCCACGGTGTTGCTGACAGCTCCCCAAGTGTTTTGATTGCAGGCCCCGCGCCGAGAACCCGGGGTTTTAACAGAACTTCGCTTATATTGACAAATATTATGCCAGTCGGTGTAAATATTATATTTACCGTCTTATAATGCCTGCGTAGACTATATAATGGTATTTTGTAACACAGATTCGTGTCATTTCACGATATGAATCCAGTAGTTTTTTCAAATTTGTTTAAGAGTAAGTTTCAAGAAAAACACTGGATGTGAGAATTATGTTTCACAAGATAAAATAAGAATGTATTATCAAAACATTCTCTGAATATTATTTGAATTAACGTATAGGCTACGCTAAACGAATCATCCATGTCCTCTCCTAACGGAAATTGTCGCAGAACCTTTTATTTTTCTTACTTTAAGTTATTTGCTTACAGCTACTTAATTGAGTAAAATGTACTTTCTATTGGATTAGGTGGTTGTCCCACTAGTTATCTTAAGATAAAACATTGCAAGCTTTGCTAAATGACAACATTTTAATAAATGCATCTTAGAAATTGTTGTACTCTTTTTGGGGATTTTGTAACACGTATGGCCTTAGCGGTACCCTATAAAGAAAGAAGGTTATCTATAGTTTAAGATATATGTTTGCGGCACATTATTGACTTTACAACATAAACAAATCTGTCAATATAGTATTTTGACTTTAACATTAAGTACATTTGTATTTGTTGAATAATAATGTTAATTACATTTGTATTTGTTGAATGATAATGTTCAACGTTTCGTGTTTCAGTTGCCTAAAATATGTCAATTGTAACTCGTTTTAGACGTCTGATTTCAGAGAGGTCTTAGAAATCACGTCCCTCATTATAATTATTTAAATAATAGGCCTTTCAATACCTGTTCTGACGTAAGAATGATTCTGCATACGTTTGTTAATACTGAGTAATGGGCCATTTGGAATCTGCATATCGATGTACTTTTATTAGAAAATAAGGTACAGATTAGTTAGGTTCAACTTGGTTCATGAATGGCTTTCGAACTTTGTAGTATTTAAGCTCTGGTCAATTCACTTTGCATTTGGCATTCTTATTTATGTTATTATAAGGTAAAAGCAGGGAATAATTACTACTGAAAACTACTTTCTAGTGTCTATAAATGTATCAATATAATACTATTATGAAGCGAATGGTATTAATGCCGATGGATAAGATTTCTTCAATATGTGATAGCATTATGAGATGTTTAAAATATTTTTTACTTATATTTTGATGCATTTGTATCTTTTTCTTTTTGGCGACTTTCTTTTAGGACTATTCGGTATATTTCACTCACCAGGTCTACAACTAATTCACTATAATTTTTATCGCATTATAACTTACTGTAGCCGAGAAAAATGTCCATGGGCTGTTTTTCATGTATTATTCTTGTATATTCCCACGAAATAATTGGTTTATAATTGGTAGAAGAGCACCTTACTTGTAAACTAGACGAAGCAGACAAGACACAACAACTCGTATATTCTTCTGTTGAGATATCACATCGTTTTCACACGTCTACGCTAAAACTCTCCAAAACACGAGGCTGGCTACTGGTTACTTTTCCAGTGAGACACAGAGGTGTGCACCACACATGAAGCCTCATTCCTTTAGAACACAACTAGAATAAAACGCTAGTTAAAACAACATTATAGTAAAGGTTAATGCCCACCAAAGCTTCTATTCGGACAGGAATTGACACCCCTCTTCCGCCCTTTTCAAGATTTCAGACGGGTTCTTCAAAGACTGAATAGCCCAATAGGCTCGTCGGCTAGACAGCAACTTTCAACTTGACCTTGGCCTCTAGCAGCGTCTACCACATGTGTAAAAACTAAACACATTGCCAAACCTTAAATCTGTTTTTGACTTAACGTAATGTAAACATGTCGGAATCCAGGGGTCTGGTGATTATTGTTTACACAGACGTTATAGCCGATTTCTTCAATATTCGACCATTAAAGAACCACTCTTATTTGAGTGATACGGACTTTTTCGCCCAAGGATTGCAGCTTTTGCTGCTGGACGATACGACCAATTCCAAGTCTATGATTTGGTTTTGTTTTAATGTCTTGTCATTCTTATCTGATTATTCCATCTCTGGTATGAGTCATCCGTGTTCACGCATATTGGTTCGGCCTATTCAAACACTGTTATGGTTTGTAGTTCATCTCCATTGTCGTTTATGGAATACTAAGACACGTGTCCATGGCATACCATTCATTAAGGTTAGGCCTATAGTCGATTTATATGAATTATGTTGGGGTCTGTGTCTTCGAATGTATTATAGTTTCTGAAATTAATATTGGCCCAGCAATCACGATAACATGGACTGCCTTTATTTGCGTAAAATACACGTATTGATGGATTTAAGAGAAGAGGGTGAAGTACAGAAGTCTTGGGAAACCGATTTGCTATATGCTTTCCAATGGAAATAGAGTAACCTTTTCAAACCAACTTGTCAATTTTCTGTTGTGAAACCTTGTATACTAGTGGTTATGTTTTCATGTATTATTGGAACACTTTCATTGAGTTCAGAAGACCAGGCAAATCCCAGGATATATACAGTCATCTTACAAAGCCGCATTTTTCTACATTTAATTATCTGCACTGGGAGATGTTTATGTCCTCTTTGCATATCACGTGGCCCCTTCTTAGCCAATGGAGGAGCGACCTTGGTGCACCCGGGTGCGTCAGAGTCGTTTACTCTCTCAGAATCAGTATCTCCTTTTTTCAGTCTCCGTGCTTTTTAAAAAAGAGCCAGAAGCCTCAATGTTGGATGTCGTGCTATGACAACGTCACTGCTCCTCCGTCCTCGCTGGGTCGACCCGTCGGTGATGTTCCTCTATGACAACGGCGGCGTTTCCGATGAAGTAAGCAAGAATATGGACGCTGGCGGTGGTGGTTTTGCGGGTGGCAACTTTGCTGCGAACCAATGTAGGAACCTGATGGCGCACCCCGCGTCTCTCGCACCAAGCACGGTATATTCGTCGAGCGAGGTCTCTACCTCCGGTATGGGAGAGCCAACCAAGCAGTGTAGCCCTTGCTCTGCTGCGCAAAGCTCATCTAGCGCGTCCCTGCCTTATGGATATTTCGGTAGCGGTTATTACCCGTGTAGAATGTCGCACCACAGCAGCGTGAAGTCGTGCGGCACCCAGCCCCCCTCTGCTTACGGGGATAAGTACATGGATACGTCCGCCACGGGGGATGACTTCACCTCAAGGGCTAAAGAGTTCGCATTCTATCCAAGCTATGCTTCAGGGCCATACCAGCCTGTTCCCAGTTACCTGGACGTACCCGTGGTACCATCTATGAGCGGGCCAGCTGAACCCAGACACGAGTCTCTGCTACCTATGGAAAGCTATCAGCCATGGGCTCTGTCTACTAACGGCTGGAGCGGCCAGGTCTATTGCACGAAGGAGCAACCTCAGGCCGGACACATATGGAAATCCTCCATACCAGGTACAACACACTTCTAAAAGGTTTTTATAGTTATCTGAACAGCCTCGTTTTTTTGTTTTTGTTTTGTGGTTTTGTGTAAAATGTTACAAAAGCTTAACCGTACTGTTTGTAATACATTGTCAGACTAGTGTGAACTGCAAATACTACAGGTATTTTATTTTTCGTTTTGTTCTCTAGATGCAGTGTCTCATGTAGGAGGGGACGGGAGCTCCTTTCGACGTGGAAGAAAGAAGCGCGTGCCATATACCAAGGTGCAACTGAAGGAACTTGAGCGCGAATATGCGGCCAATAAATTCATAACGAAGGATAAACGAAGGAGGATATCGGCTCAGACGAACTTGTCCGAGCGACAGGTCACAATCTGGTTTCAGAACAGACGAGTGAAGGAGAAAAAGGTTGTCACTAAAGTGAAGAGCATTAGCTAGGTCTGACTGTCCTAAAAACGATGGAAAATTAACACACATACACAATGCTCTTTACGCTTTTTGTTTGGAACAATAGACTCATTATTTACCCAACAAAATGCATTTTCGTTCCGGGACCTTTTTGGAGCAAAAGTGTATTAGAACTCTGGACCTTTCATCTTTCCTCTGTGGTGTAAAACACTGTTCGAGGTGTAGCCAAAAGCAAAGAGGAAGGGGCGTATTATTTCTGCGACAGATAAGCAGTTACTTCAGGAAAACGGACACCCTTGAGATGTGTGTGTATTATAGCTTTTTATTTTTATCTGCAAACTTCTCCGTGTGGAGGAAAAACCACTTGGAAATCCACAGCAAGTAACGACATTTAGGATTATATCTCCTACAGTTAATTATTAATCCGTTTAATTTCTCCTTCAACACTCCACTCATCAAAAGCATCTTTATTTAAAATGTATGTTTTTCGGTTATCCTGCTTTCATTCATACCGAATCCATGATGCAGTTCTGCTTGTAAAGCATTAATAGTGGTTTGGGAGATATGTGCCTCTGTGAACCATAGCTTTTATATTGTGTATTCATATGGTTGTATATAAAATGTAAACTATACAGACAAATATAATATTTCAAGGCTATCTGTGTGTCTGTAAAATATGTCATTTTTTAAGGTTGACATGAAACTACGTCCCAATAAATTATGGACATTGTTGAATCATATGACCTCTGGTTTTAACATCCGTTCAACACAGTTCTGATACTTTTTTTCGTTTTTGACGTGACATTTGAAATGTCATTTGGGCACTTCCAGATTGTTAGCACAAGCAAAGATCAGTCATAATCTAGTTCTCAGATTTAGAACCAGTGTAACATTCTTAACTATTAATGTATGCTTGTTTACAGAACAATTACGTGAGAGACATTTATTTATATTTGTATTTAATGATTACGGTCTTTAATGATTATGGTATATATATGGTGTAAACTGGTATGTTTCCATTTTTACGTTATGTGTGATTACCAATCATACGAATAAGTGTCTGAATCTTTCTAGTGAGTGACTCGAAAATGTCTCTCGCTGGTGAAAAATCAAATAATAGAATTGTTGAGTGTGTGATGCATTATAAAGCCAACATCGCCATCTAGTGACTAGGTTTTCTCAAACACTACAGTGGTAGTAGACTTTAGTTAGCTGGCAGTTGAATGCCTACAGTATACCATAATACTTCAGCAATACCTAATCACATGGTGAATTTGCTACTACCTTTTTTTACTACTACTAATACTACTATTATTACTAATACTACTACCCTTTTTACTACTGTACTACTTCTTGAACAGAAGACTGTACACCAAATAACAATAATGTAAAAATGTAATTCTCCATTACTACTACTACTTCAGCTACTACTTATACATATGTATATGTTATACATTTGGAAACATTTAGCAACAAAACATGTACACATTTTGCTCCAACATTTCTCTATTTTTTTGGCATTATATTTTTCTTTTAAGAAACCCTCTGTTCAGTTTACTCCTATAACTCTGATTATATGATATGTTGTTAAAGAATATTAAAATCTTTCCATAGGCATTCCATAGGCATAGTATAATGATTGTGTTGGAATCATTTTGGAGTATAGGAAGTTTTTTTGCCCCATAAGGATTCTTTGTAATTATCACGTCATAATATTCTTAATGCGCGTACATTAGAGGAACTCAGAAGAAATAGTAAATTAGTAGAATTAGTAGAACGTTCCAAACATTTAGATAATTTAAAAAAAAAAATTCCGCCCTCTGAAAAATGTTAAGTGCCTTATAAATGCACAATCATGCTAGTTCTGGACATCTTTTTGTATTTCTTTTAAATACTTCCGCACAATTGTTTTTAAATACTATCACTGAATATTTTTTAGTTGTTGCACGTTGTTTTAGTTTTTAATATTTCCTTTATGTCATATAATTTTGTCATTTCTTAATACCATGTATGACACAATTTGTTATATTAGATATTATTGCAGGAATCAACTCCTTTCCAATATATATAGCGTATATAAAACGTACATTGGTTTCCTGCACTCCCATCATACAACATTTATCAGAGATAACACATTAGTGAGATAAGTGTGTGTGTGTGTGTGTGTGTGTGTGTGTGTGTGTGTGTGTAGGGTATACTGTCCTAGATATAACACTGAAATGCATGTAATTAGTTAGTTTAATTGGTAGCCCACACATCTATATTGTCCTGTATTTCCAAGCATATGTGTGTGCTACCTGTTACAGCATAATCACATGTACATTAATTTTGTTATTTCTAGGAATATAGCCCGTGAATTTAGTTTTAAGAGAACATTGACCTGAGCCTTTTTATTCGATAACGCCAGCCCATTAGCTTTATTACAGCTATTAGCCCTTAATAAAATGTATAATACATACATTTCTTAAATGAATTCCCATTCCTTTATTCTGTTCGGACTTTTCATATTTTTTCTTTTATTAGATTGGACAGTGAGGAAATGTAGGAGGTATAAAGATGTGAAGACAGCCAAACATAACGCATAATAAGGCCTATATTCTGATTTGCACCATCTTAAGACTATTTAGATAACTCAAGATCATATCTGTGCTATTCCTTAATATGGGTATGGCTTGGGATCTAGCGCTGCATTAGTGACATCATATCCGTTTAGTCTCTAGGCATTAGGCTTTGGACGATCATAAAGATTTACTGTGGCAGTGAACACTCCGATCATAAGAAACGATGCAAAACTAGCCAAGCACAGGAATGGAAAGGATGATTATAAAAAAAGGTCTAGCACTTACAGAACCTGTAGCAATGACTTGGAAAGTTGTATAACCTCTGTATTATTATCTCCGTGAATGTCTGGCTATTTTACAATATCATAATATTATGCAAGTAGAAACGTATTATAATTAAAATTATTGCTAAAAGGAACCATGCGGTCACTGAATTGTTCCAGAGTATATAAACACATATTTGACAGAAGCAAGAAAAATAAATGCATTTTTTACGAGGTAAAAAATTGTCTCCCACGAATCATCGGATATGATTGGCAAAGTGTATGTTATGGTGTATTACAAATGCAGTATGTTTATTGTGAAATAGCAAAGTAAACTGATAACACATAAAGGGAAAAATAGCTAAATAATTTATGTTTACAGACTCTAAATCTGTCCATATTTCAAGAGAGATGTAATAGTAGGCATTTGTATACAACATTTTACGTGCAATTCTTCTCGATTTGGGGCACAGAAAAAATATGTTTATGTAGGCAACCTGACTTTATGCTATTATGCTATTTTTTCTGTATCAGTAAGCTCACACCTACAGTGGCGAATGGCAGACCTACTGTCTACAGTCACATCCGAAATCACACATTAATACATTTAGAAC
Source organism: Esox niger (assembly GCA_016801105.1). Taxonomy (NCBI): domain Eukaryota; kingdom Metazoa; phylum Chordata; class Actinopteri; order Esociformes; family Esocidae; genus Esox; species Esox niger. The sequence goes on from JACXGJ010000746.1 coordinate 35,473, forward strand.
GTTTATTATAATTATTTTATTGTTTAAAAATCTGGTTTTACGATGCCAACGAATAAAATCATAGATTTTATTTTTATAGTCTGTAAAGCTACCACGTATATAGTTAAATATAGTTAAGGTAATACAGACTTGCTTTCAATTTCAAAACGAATTAACCTAAACTATTGCATTCTCAGATAAATGGTTCCATATTACGTATTTTGCTGTCTCTTTAGGAAAAACATAATGACCATTTCTTGGGTTCTAGCTATAACCCTCTTAGTTCTAGATGAAAACCCTTTTGATTCAAGTAGAACCTATTTGGTTCGAGGAAACACTTCCAGGTTCCATGTAGAAACCTTTCCACAGACGGGTCTGCATATAATACTGAAGAAACCTTTTGGAACACAGTAGACGTTCTGAAATGAAATTGTTTATTAGTATTTACAGTTACGGTTTAGAAATGATGATAAATATGGATTTACGTTTTAATATACTTTTCTCATAACTGTGTATAGACCAATAGGCTGTTCAAGCCGTTTAATTGGCCGACTTTTTAAAGATTCTATATTTCATTACAATTTCTTTTTCAGACAATTTGAAGTCATAGACTACTGTTCCCGAATTGAAAGCACTCTCTGCCTCCTTGTGGCCTACTTGTTTCTGACGCATACATACGTGAACGCGCACGCAACCACGGAAAGAGAGTTTCAAACTGTGGCTGGCAGAAAAACAGAGCAGGGCAGAAATGAACTGGATTCCCAATTTGGCATCGTTCAGAAGGGTCCCTGCAGCATTGTTGGTGTTTTGCTGCCACCCAAAGGCAAAGCCATGTATGACAGTTTTTAAATTATCAGTTCCATAGAGCATAATGCTAATTTAAATAAACGTCCGCAAAGGATCCTATTATCTTGTATTTTGCATTGGAGATTGCATATAGTATTTAAAGACAGTTGGAATAGATTCACAGAAGCGTCATCCATTGATGGACTTCTGAATTAAGGATAGGAAACAGCCGTCAATTGTTGAAGAAAATCTTGTTTCACAAGCTAAGTTCAGTGCTTTACCCCATTAGAACCTCAAATATAAATGTGATTCAATGCAATGTAAACAAAATGAGTGTCAAAATAGCATGCATAATAATAAAAACACTAGTGCCAAAACACGATAACAATATGAATGTTATATTGTTGTTAGTCCTTGCAATCGTTTTTTTTTTCATAACGAGAGTAAGGAAACACTATTAATTGCGAATTATTTGTTTCATATGAGGTCTATTGAATTGACCATTCTTCGATGGAGGAGCGGCCTTCTGTGTACTAAGACTGCGCCCCTCTTTCTTTCGGGCGGGGAACGGATGAGTAAATGCCGGGGCTAATTCTGTGCTCTTTACTTTGACCTTCACTGTCTGCCAGGTAATGGACACTATGGCGAGGGCTGTAAACTTCAGCTGGCTAGTAGAGATAAACCAAATGTGTTTTCCATTGGCATATTACCGGAACAGCGCAATTGTATTTGGTAATTTGTAATATGCTTTAAGACCATACCCGGGCCAAAGTGGGGTAAGACCGTTTTAACAGCGATCTAGCAGAGGGCCTTGACCCAGAGTAGTACGCGTGTCTGTATAACACGCCTCGGTAGGCTCCACTTTCGTGCTTAGTCTGTCCGTGTAGTATCCGTATTTTCTCTACCCTTAGAATTCTTAAGAATTTCCAAGAAGAAATCTGTACATATTGTAGGCTATGTGTTTTCAGTAATCAAATACCATTTTAGCTAGCTACACATAATGTAAATGTTATGGTACTTTGTTCCAATTTGCATCTTGGCCATTTTGCTTAATGGCCGAATGTCTTTGGACAGTAGCCTATATCATGAGAGGCGTAAATAACATTATATACGAAATAATTATCAGATTTGAATATGACTTGTAGTGCATGAAACTTGAAATTCTAAACAAAGGAACATAGTTAAAAACGATGTAATTTTTTTTCTTAACGCTATTTATAAGCTCATAATTTGGTAATAAAATTAATATCGGGCTGTATGGTTTGGTGTATCATGGTTTCGCCCTATACCATAAAACTCGGTAAAGGGCGAAACCACGATAGACCAATTGAGTCAGTTTTCGTATCATATCGGTTCCTGCATTTGTGTTTTTCGAACGTCAAAATATAACCGTTAAATTTATAACGTTTACATTTTATATAATGTTTTTATTTTCATTTGTTTCATGTTAAGTAGCTTATTTACTATTATCTACATGTTCCGTTAGTATTTTATTATAAATAGAAATCCCGCAGAACTAACAAACGGACCTACATTTTTCTTCAACTTTTTGCGATATTGTAAGCACAGAAAAGACAACAGCTTTTGAAGGATTTTGAAATTAAAAAGTATTTATTATGAACAGTGTGAAGACTCTTGGCCTTATTATTGTAAAGACATGTTATTTTGTCTTTACTATAGTGTGCTCCTCAATTAATGCATCAACGGTTGGAAAGAAGGTAGCTCTCAAATTCCAAGAAAACTATAAACATGTTATTGAGTTTGAGTGAATAGCTGTAGTTTCTTTTTTTGATTGAGAAAAATCTCGAGATTGCCCAGCACATTGAACAATAACATTTCTATATATGGTTGAGTCATTTGAGTTGGCAAACATGGCAGATTCATAGATGAAATGTGAGTGACCGCTGTACCAGAAAAATCAAGTTCAAACGCATGAGACGATTGCGTCTACACAACGTGCGCCTATTTTCATTGTTGTTCACAGTTTGGCACGTCTATATTATCCAGTTGACCATAAACGTTTGACAACTAAGGCTAATCAACGGGAACTCGCAATATTTTTTTACCGTTTAATATGCTATTGGACGATATCCACTGAAATATTATTTACATAAACCATGGTCAATGGCGACAATTTGAAAAATGTGGCTTTGCCCTTTTGTAGTTATTTGCTCGCCGCCTTTGAGCAACCTAGACAACACAGGGCCGTTTTTTTCTTTTGGCTGTCCACTCTCCATCGCCCAAGTCTTTTTACTCGTTTTGTGTTGCTATGTCCTTCAGCCGAGACGCAAATCAGTAGCTGCGGTCGAATGGATCCTAGATACAGTATATAGGTAAGGCTAAAGGCACATTCACCCTTTGACCATGGGCTTGAGTGTTCCCACTAAAGGCACAGTTTTTTCGTTGTGTGGTCCCTTCTCCGTCCTTCTGTGGTTGCCATCGCCCTCTCGCCACATTTCTGTCACCTGTTGATAAATCAATAGTTCTTTACAGATAAAAATGGTTTTCGCCCGGCTGGAATATCCGTGTGTGTTCTATAATATAGGCCATGGCGTTTTGCTCATATTTCATGTTACTATCTGTGTAGCAGTAATCGCCCTCATTGGCGCCCTCTTAGCTTTCAGTCACAGACTTGATAACTGCTTACTACTCAACAGCCAATACTGGATATCATTCAAGTTCAAAACAATATTATTCTTCAAAACTGTGCATGAGATAGTTCCAGGCCTACTTTGGATGAAATAATTAACCATATACATTGTATGGAAACGCATAGCAGTCTCAAAAAGACTGTTTTAATGGTTGAGGTTGTGCGTATTTCTTGCAAAATACGCTTCAGTATGATTGGAAGAATGTTAAAAAATATATATCATCTCCCAAAATACTATATATCATATTGGACGTTTTACTGCAGATTTAATTATTTCTTATGGACTGAGGTTTCAGTGTATGTTATTGTAACGTGATAAAGTGTTTATAAGCTATGTTATGTTTAAGCATATTGATAGCATGTATAATCGGAGCGTGTTCAGGTTTACTTTGAACGTGTACATAATCATTAAAATGTTTTTCCCCTTTGGAAACAGTGACGATTTTACGTGCAAGGTCAGATTAAATAGAATGTTTTACGCCATTTTGTTTTTTACTCTAGGCTCAACAAATAAACGCTATACAGAAGAAAATGGTAAGCAGTGAGGGTCAACAGCTAACTTTGTATTATTATGTGCCAATATTCTTTAGCTGTAAAACTAAGACTACGTGTATTTATAAATTAAAAAAGGTTAGGGCAATTTAAGCACATAGTCCAAGTACAGCAAACATTTAATTGCATCATCATCTAAAAATACGTTTGCCATGTGTATTATAAAGTAGGCATATCGTGAATGACACCAAATTCTCCAAAATAGAGAATTTGGCTAATGAGTTTGTGTTTTCTCCTGAATTCACCTTAGCTTGAGTCTCCTCACTGGGAGTGTATATCTCTTTATGGAGAAAGGAGCTAGTGAAGTGAACAGTTTACCGTACATTAAGGGGATGGTTTAATTAACAAATGAAACATCGACAACCCATGAATTGCTGTGAATGACACTTTTCAGTGTAAACCTACCTACAGGACTCAACTGAAAACTACACCAAAATGCTGCTATTTCAAAGCCCTGGAAGCAGTCCATGAAGGTTAAGTTTATTTTTAGACCTCACACATACAGACATCGATCTGTCTTGTAACCTTAAGCCGCCTTCTCTTTTTTTCCTAACCCACAGCGTTGCTGCCAGGAGCTGAAAATGAATTTGTAATCAGGGAAACTTCATCCGGGGCATACTATGTCTGTAAATGGCGTCAGTGGTCCCTACTAGGGCCTAGAAGGTTAGTGACCCTCTTCCTCCCCCGAACTTGAAGTCTACCGCACAGACAAAGCGTGGGGGCTTTTACACAGGGTCCGCCTTGATTTTTGGCCACCGAAGAAACCCACACGAACTAAACAGAGATGTCGCTGGGTCAAAATGAATCAACTGTGTTATGAAGCGTCTTCCTCGAACATGAAAACAGTTTCTTGAAAACAGATACATGAAATCTTGAAATTTAAACGACTCGCTCGCTTGTTTCTAACAGCTAATGATTTTGGGTTATTATAGACACATTGTTTACGTTTAAAAGATGGTCAGCAGCTCCTGCTTTTTTGATATGTGTAAGCTAGAATCGTAGCCTACCTGTCTGAGTTTAGGTATAGAATGTCTAGGTTTTCTATGTCGCTGGACTGCTTTTCTCCTGATTCGGTGTTGGTGGCGACTTCCTATCATGCCTTGTCGGTTTGATGGTGTCAAGCGGAGTAGGAAAAAAGACGCAGTAGACTGGTCTACTATGAGAGCTATAAAACGCATTTCTGTGCAGAACTGCCTTTGGTTTTCCTGGGGACCCTGTGCTCAATTACGGCTTAAAAGCTCCCCCACAAATCGTAGAGTTTGTCTGGCTTGAGGAAGAGGCGCTCCGCCTCCTGGTGTGGTCGCAAAGACACATGGTTTGTTTGTGTCCCCACAATTATTTAAATAGGACTATCAACGTGACCACGCAAGAATGGATGACCCGGGATAATCTACTAGTTTAGCTCATACACACTGTAGGATTTAGCTTATACGTAGTCTATATCGTTCCTTAGAATGTTATGTTTTCAAAGTCATGTTGGGTGACATGTGTCATTTGGCGATTCATAAAGCTCTTTGTGAGTGGGTTGTAGGACGGGTGGATTTAGGTAAAGCGCGGCACGACCATGGGAGAGTCCCCACGGTCCTAATCCGTCCTCGGTTCGGTTGTTCACAGAACAGGTTCCACGGGCTGACAACACACACAACACACCCGCTGTGGTCCGTTACATGGCCGTGTTTAAAAAAAGAATAAACCTATTAAAGGAGACTTTATTTCTGTTATAGAGAAGAGGACAATACTATAATAAGCGTATTATGTTTGCAACGACTGTCTCTCGTCAAATTTAGTCAGTTGGAAACGTAAGCCAATTATGCATAAGCATTGTTTATTTCCATACAACTATTGAATTGTACAACGAAAGGTTAATCAGTTGTTTATGGGTACAGCATTTTGCGTAATTCAAGACTTTGCTGTGGCCTTTTTTTGTTAAAACAATAAACTTTTTTGAATAGAGTTTGGCCTTTGGTTAGATTGTCTATACGTCACATACTAATAAGGTATTTACCCGACATAATATTTAGAATGAATACATAAATAAATACTGCCACCTATGAAACCCTTACACGTTGTTTCAACGTTTCTGTTGAAATTGTGTTAAAACGAGGGCATATGGTGAAATCAAACAAAAGTCTAAATTGATCATTTAACATCTATGTGTTATTTTTTTCAAAATGCGTCGAGCTTGTACTGGGTTGACGCTAAAACCAATGTTTCAATAATGTATGGCCTATTCTCTGGACTGATTACTGTTAAACAGAATTTAATTAAAAATTTATTGTAGATTAACTTTCATATTTCCATTTTTTTTGTCATTCATACCTAAATGAATTCAAGTTTAAATCAGACTAATGGCGTTGAGGTCTCTTATTGTGTGAAACTTTACTAGCAGCAAATTATACTATTTGTATATGAGCTAAATATCAATTTTCAATTTTGTTGGTGTAGCTCTGTCTGTTTCAAATATCCAGCTTCCTACCCATTATCAACGTGTGCGCCTTTCTGACAATGTTTTTACGCACTTCCTGCGCTCCAGTATGTATATTAAGTATTGATCCCGTGGCTCTTCCGTTATTGTTGTCGTAAACAAAATTGTGCAATGTTGACACAAAGCGCGGTCTCTATTTACTTGGCAGAATTTATTTAATCGATTAAGTATTCTAACAGTCAGACGTTGACTAGAGTTAGGTATGTTAGTGTTGTCTGCATGTTTCTTTGCCTAAAATATTTGCTTAGTTGCTTACAACTGACTGGAGATATGTCAACTGCGGTTTTGCGGACACTGATTAAACCTCGTCCTGTAAAAAAAATCAAATTCAGTGGAGTATCTCTATTAAGATTGATTTTTTTGTCCAGATTTTGGCTTAGTCTGTCCGCAAAACTGGCCCCAAGTGTTACTTGAACATGACCCTGATGGATAAATGTTGCCTTGAAGCCAAACGTTCTTAATATAATATAATGTGTAAGCACACTCCTCGCTGGCAAACGTCAAACATAGCATGGAATAATATGCTTTTCGTTCCATTTGCAACTGTTAAAAAGCATATTGACTAGTCTGTTGATTGAAATGCTGATTCTTTGGTCAAGTGTTGGCACAAATCTGACTCGTAATGATTCCCAGAACATAATCAACCCTTAGGAAAATCATAACGGTTACTCAAGCAGGTTTTAAACGAGTAGGCGATGTCTACCCCCAGATTAAATGTCAAAATGCGCATAGCATCTATGAAATTGATATTGAGTCAGATTAATCCTGATAGCAATATGTCACTTTCCTACATTTTAACAACCAACGCAATTATAGTTTTTCCTATGACTTGCTGCATGTAAGGGAACTCATTTTAGACCGACATGGCGATAAACCACCAATGTCAAGCTTCAGGACAACTAGCAGTATGTCTCTCACTCACACATTCATTCATTGAATAACTCCTCATGGTCGCGCACGCACTCTAGCATATACATTCACATACACTAACCCTAACACTCTGTCTCAACGCGCACACACACACACACACACACACACACACACATATAAATATATATATACACGCACATACACGGGAAATCTGTCAATTTCTGCCGCTGGTCACGTGATCCACGCCTCCATGGAATGGATGGAGATGGCTCTCCACGTCAGCCTACGTCTAAAGATTTCTGCCTCGCCGACCTGCTTCAAAGAAGCACGAGCTACGGCGCTCCAGAGCCATGTTAAGGGCGGCTATAGAAGCAAGACACAAATAGAGTGGTTGAGTAAAGGAATGATGGATTTTGACGAACGGGTCCCCGTCGGTTCGAACATGTATTTGCCCAGTTGCACCTACTACGTCTCGGCGGGGGCAGACTTTTCTGGTCTACCTTCGTTTTTGTCCCAGACCCCGTCAACTCGCCCCATGACTTACTCGTACTCCTCTAACCTGCCGCAAGTCCAGCCCGTGAGAGAGGTGACGTTCAGGGACTATGCAATTGACGCGTCGGGTAAATGGTCACACCGAGGTAACCTGTCCCAGTGCTACCCAACCACGGAAGATATGGTGCATCGGGACTGTCTATCCTCGCAGCCCACCATGGGGGAAATGTTTGCCAAGAACAACCCAGCCGCCGCTGCAGCATACCATCACCACTCCGGCGCGGGTTCTGCTGCGTCCAATTTATACGGAAACGTTAGCAGAAATGGGGTTCTGCCACAAGCGTTTGACCAGTTTTTCGATACAGCTTACGGTAACGCCTCGGAAATTCCGTCGTCTAACGACTACTCAGGGGAAAAAACAACCACCAAGCCAAACTCCGTGGCAGAGCTCACGCCGCCGTGCGGGGACACAGGGGCTAAGGAGCCGCACGAGGAGACCAGCAGTCCAGGGTCCTCTTCCGGCAACAATGAGGAAAAATCGAGCAGCAGTACGTATTAAGTCAGCACCCTGGTTATGAAAGAAAGTTTGCAATCTAGCGCGCTGCTGTTAACATTTTTATATGCTGTTTTATAAGCGTATAAGGTTTATAGAGGGCCTGTAGATTTCCCCAACAAAAACTTTCTTATAAACTCCAAGATCACGTGCTTGAAATTGAAATTGGCAATGAAAAACATAACTACTGATTTTTCTTAACACTCCATATTTTTTTACCATGTAGTTAATGTAGTTATGAATCTAAAATGTAACATATGCCAAATATTCTATAGTCGTACATTCATATATAGAATCATAAATGTAGCCTCGTTTCACGGTTTCTTAGCGTTAAAAGAGCACTTGCGTGTAATGAGGGTTGTGCCTTTAGTTTAGGAGTTAGCACGTTGGAGCTGGAGCGCTGAAGCCATCAAGCTGTTTTACACTGGTGGTATTTTCGTCATGTTCATGCTATGAGAAATCATGAAGCTGATCAGCTATAATCTATGAATGTGTTATTGTTGATATTTTTGTATTATGATTAATTTTATTTTGTGTGAAAACCCTAAGGTCGTGTACTGTTAACATTGCATAAAGCTATTAATTGTTTTCTGTGATTATTTACGTTTCGGTATAATTCAGCTATATAAATAAAAGAACGCAATTAGACTATTTTGGGTGAATTGGTTTAGAATGATTTAAAAAGCATATTTATATATTTAAAATGCTAGATCATAGTCATTGATAATTGTAGCACTTTCTGTTTTTCTGTGACCGATATTCTCTTATCTCTTTCAGGTGGACAGAGGACTCGTAAAAAAAGATGTCCTTATACAAAATATCAAATACGAGAACTGGAGAGGGAGTTCTTTTTCAGTGTTTATATCAACAAAGAGAAAAGGTTACAGCTCTCTCGCATGCTGAACCTCACCGACCGCCAAGTGAAAATATGGTTTCAGAATCGACGAATGAAGGAAAAGAAATTAAACAGAGACAGATTACAGTATTACACCACGAACCCGCTGCTTTAGAAGTGACCTTTAATATGCAGTTAACGGACTTATTGACTCTGTGTCATCTATTCTCTCTGGCGTTTGTAGCAGTAGCAACAACAACAACAACAATGGCTGCAGCTACATAACGATGCTCAATGAAACGATGTTCATGTTAAGCTCAAGGACATGCAAAAGAATATCTCTTGATTTTAAATGATTGGAGAATGAGCATGATTTAACTGACAAACTGACAGCATCTTGGCCATCAGAAATAGTTTGAAAGATAAATGGTATTTCTGTGGATGTTGTCCTCCCCTAGACTTTGTTCTCTTGTGTATTATTATATTGTTGTCACACAGTCGCCTTCATTTTCTTGTCACAGCGATCAGCCTTATCAGTCTAACAATGACTGAACCGGGTGCATTTTTTAATCATAAAGCCTCTTGTACATTTTTTCTTTATTTTTTTGTAATCGCACGAGTGATAAGCTGGCATAGGTTTCGTGTTGCCAGGAATCTGTGATGTTGTGCATTTAATAAATGAGGCTAGAACTTTGGTGTGACCAAATAATGAGACTGTAAGGTTATTTATTTAGCCACAGATTTTCTATCATAACTATCACAGCAAGATAATAGGGATTTCTTGTTTTGACACCAAACAGAGATTTGGCAATTACTGCCTTTGTAACTGCTTCAAAGCAACAAGGGTATTTATGTAGCTGTTCATATTTTGTCTTCTTGAATTCCACACTTAATTTGAACGTTATTTTAACGCACGGATGAACAACAAATTAAAGAAATATTAACCCACAAGCATACTAAACCGGAAATAAGACCTGTTCAACCTCATTGTAGACTGTAGTGGAATTGTTGCCGTGCCATACGCCTGAAGTATTACAGGTAAAGTATTCAACAAGGCCGCAGTGTTTTGATACACAGATTCCGCTAAAGATTCATATATCATACAGGTTTTGGTAAAATAGAATACAATTTTCACTGGTGTTCTTGTTTTTGTATTTGTTTAAGATACACGTGAAATGCGTTTCGAAATCTAGGCTTTATTTCAGGGACAGCATCTTGGATCAAATGCTTGGTATGCCCCAAATATTCTGTATTATCCTATATTTCGAAATTAAAAGCGAAAAAAATATTGCAAGAACATAAGTGTGTCTCGTTATTGGACTCAAAGCGTAACCTTTCCAGAAGTCTCACACGACTTAAAACACAGGAAGATAAAAGACAAGACAACAACATCAATATAGTTCCAACTTGTTTCAATCATTGATTTAAATTGTAGAATCCTTTACCTGTCGCGTAAGCAACTTTCGTGACATTGATTACAACGAAAATGTCACCAAGCTAAGACGAACTAGTTATTTATTTTAAACGTCGATATGCACCGTATATGCACGTGTTAGGTTGTAGGCTATGTTATGTGACCTTTGCTCACTGCAATGCTAGGTAAAGGGTGAGATGCACACGGAAGCACAACATGTGTTTTTAACGCTGACGTGACGCTGGCTACCATGTCCTTATCATTTTATATAGTGCATTCATTGACTTTGAACTTTGAATATTCTTGTCTAAAATACCCTTCACACTAGTAAATAACCCAAATACTGCCATCTTGTTAATCTCATTTTTATTCACTTACTTGTGACCTGTGTCTTACGGATTGGATTGAATCCATCCCATTTTACACAACAGACCTAATCCTAAGAGAATATCGTAATATTTGCTGTTATTATCACTTTGTTTATGAGCGCCAGTCGCAGCGCAATGGCGTTCATATGTGACAGTCAAATGGGCCATCAATGCGTGTAGAAAGAGGCTGAAGTTTATGGTTGCTTCTCTCCGCCATAGTCCGGCCTTGCCTTGCCTGGCGCATCCTTTACGGCGCGCTGGAATTCCGTCCCTAATTACTGGACATCCTCCCGGTTGCTGCAGCAACACCGCCATAAAACCTGTCTGAGAGTCTGGAGCATTTGTACAATTGGAGTGCAGTGCAATAAACCGTCTGAGAACCAAGGTTATTAACTCTGTTACCAAGGAGGCGAGAGCGACGACAGGGGAGAGGACGGATTGGAAAATCCTCTGCACACTAGCCGCTCGGACTTCATTTGAGAGTGCATTTCCCCGATCGCAGTTTGTCCGCCTTTAGTTGGATTGGTAACCACGCATGGGTTCAAACCGAGACGCTTCTAGTTGCCACCAGGCGGCGCTATTGAGAGATCAATGTCAATGCCGTGGATCTTATTGTCTGCAGGAAACCATCACAAGAAACCTTGAAGAATTTCGAGGCAAACTTGAAGTGCAGGTAAATTCTCCAACAAATCATTAAAATGAGATGTGAGAGAGCGTGGTGTTCTTGATCATAGAAGTAGATTTTTTGAACCGCTATAATTTGAGAAACACTGGTGTATTTCACAGTCTTTAGCAGTGAATTTCTGTAGGTTGCCCGTTTCAATATGCTGGTGGTCAGTGCTGTATGATTGGCAGTATAAGTAAAGTGGGCCTAGCTGAAATGGGAAGCAGCCTAGTATAATTACAAATCTATAAGATGCAGCCTTATTTTATGTATTTTATTTGTATGACAATGGCACACAATATCTCGTAAATAACACCTCCGAATTTCCAGTAGCATACAGGTCTTTTTTCTTATGAATACAGACAATAGAATGTTTTTATGATCATAGGTAGAGCTGAGTTAATATCTAAAGTTAAACAGTTGCATTATCACATATTCAGCCAGAGAGTTATGTATATATATATATATATATATATGTGTGTGTGTGTGTGTGTGTGTGTGTGTGTGTGTATATATATATATATATATATATATATATATATATACACACACACACACACATATATTAATTAATTAATTATTCCATTCGATCTGAAGCCAATGTGAGCACACTCCTAAATCACAACAAACACTTATGAAGTCACTACTCTCACTCATAGCTTTGATTATTTTTGGAATCAATCGTAACTGCATTTGGTGTCCTTCCAGAACGCATTACTTTCTTTGGACCGTGCCAAAAGTATAAATGATGCTATTGAAAAAGTGTCCCTTTACTTCCTGTTATAGAAAGCTGAAAGAGGGGGAGATATTTGGTGTCAGTTTATTGCGCGAGAGGGGTTCTCCATGGCCTTTACATGCGCGTGGACTCAACTTTCTTAGTCCTTTGTCTCTCGTGAAAAATAAATGCTTCCGCTGGATGTAATAAAACGCCGCGTTATTGTTCATAACTGCACTCGCGACGAACATGATCCGCCTGAAACGGCCTTCCCGGCCGTCATTATATGAGGTTGATCAAAGACACTGGTCAGAGTAAACTGTTTGGGGGGAATTAAAGCTGGACAGCTGTGAAAATGAAGATTTAATAGGGTAAATTAATAACTGTAACACGGAGATAACTGATAGGTCCAAGCGATATAACTGTTAGGTCTACAAGTCAATACAGGAGTGTGTGTGTGTGTGTGTGTTTGGGGGGGGCTTTGCTGACCACAACTCTTTCTAAGCTGCATGCCCCGCATTAATTAACGTCAACATTGAGGGTTGAATTTCCAATGGCTGATAGTTCTTAAGATCACCGCATTTTTTGCTTATGATGTTTTTGCTGGTTTGTCTCGTACTTCCGTTGACACTTCAACTTCAACAAAGTTCACAATTCAGAACAAGCAAATGGTCGGCGTGCGGCCTACTTTCCGGTACATTGAACTCAGATTCCACCATATAATAATAATAATCTTTTTATACATCGTACATTGCTAGTTTCACTTATATATTTCTCCCCGTCATTAAATGTGATAGTGTTTTTCTAACAACGGAATTTAAAAACAATGTTTTACCATTGAACTATTCTAAAAACAGCAACATGTACACGCTATGTAGAAACGGGCATCTCCTGGGCATGCTTTTAAAGGGTTTTCATTTAAAAATGTTGCCATGAGAAGGACACCACAGGGTGAAAACAGAGCCGGAGGGCCAAAGCCACCTGGCCCTGGTTTATTGGTCTAAGCGGACCGAGATTACCTTCAACCTGGGTGGAGAGGGAGAGACGGCACATGGCCATGGATGTAACAAAATGGTGGGAGACTTGTTGTTGCCCTATAATACCTGATGTATTATTGAAAGCACCCAAACATGCATGTTTTATTTTATGTAGAACTTCATGTGTGCACATGAATGATAACGCTATGGTATTGATTAATCCAGGACATGATATATATATGTGTGTGTGTGTGTGTGTGTGTGTGTGTGCGTGTGTGCGTGTGTGTGTTTGTGTGTGTGTGTGTGTGTGTGTGTGTAAGCAAGCAAGGAAGTAAGCAAGTTTTGTAATACGTTTATAACCCGCAATTGCATTGCACAACGGCAACCAGAATCCACAATCATGCAAAACGTAAAATGATGTAGAATTAATTTCAGAAAATAATTCAATGCTGATATTTGAGTCCAACATGCGGACTATTTTCAAAACCTCATATTTAAGCATTATTTCGATATCAAATTGATTTGGATGCAACGAATCCTTTTAATACGGTGATTCAATTTACCGTGTCTAATGCATATCGTTTTTTTATGTTTATTATTATACATTCATCAGTCTTTTATTTCTCTACAATTAAATTAATTAGACCAGTGATCTATTTTATTAAAGCTCTACTACGACGCTTTTTATATAGCTGTAAGAACCAAGGAAACTTTATGATGACTTATGATAATTATCATTCATAATTTGAGGAGTGTTGGTGTAGGCTATAGGGACGAATCACTTTTTTTATTTGGATTGATATGCCAAAAGATACACCAAAACTGACTGATTTAAAATTATATTTATCATGTGTAAATGTGGCTGTGTTTTGTGTCGCATTGATTACTCTGCATCTGAGGGGCTGTTAAACATTGTAAACCTCTCGTTTTAGTACAGGAAGTACCATCATCCTTATCCTTAGTTGTAGGATTTAGTAATTGACGTCTCTACACTCTTGCAATGTCATCCACAAAGGTCACCAATCTCCAGTTGAATCCTGCGATAAAACTGTTTCGTAAGTTATTTCTTAATTAATGATGATAACTAAGATCCAAATAAGCCATAAATTGGTGAATTATATAGATTTGACTTATTTGTTCAAGTGGTTGCGTCTTTGTTACTGAAACGAAAAGGGTTTCTAATTCTGTCTTTTTCTGAGAGATATGCATATACGTATTGTACCAACTATAGAGCCACATCGAGACATGGGGCTGATAACCCTATACTGATTTTATGGAAGAAAATAAGGCTGCAAACCAAATTGATTATCGATAGGAATGCTGCAGAACAGTCCACTTTTGCCTGCGTGGGTGCGCATATACTGCTTTTTCATTTTCGAATGTTTGCATTCTGTACATAGGGCCTCGCCCCTTCGGCGTTATGGTGGTGCATTAAAGCGAGGTGAGAGGAACTCACTGATTGCTGTGCTGTCTTCTTTCTCTGCCTCAGACCCATGATGGATTTGGCCCCGGCTGCTACGTAGCCATGGCTGGAAGGGGAGGCGCCCTGCGAATCTTAGCGTTCCTATTGGCTCATAGACTGCATGGTGGAGAGGGGGTACCTCTAATCATGTCCAGCATGTTTTGCACAAGAAATGTCAGCCAGAAAGGGCTATCTTCTCCCCTCGCCAAAATATACTACAATAATGTCATGCTCGGACAGCCCCGCAGGAAACACATTTTTAGTGGATTCTCTGATCAGTGGTCGGACCGATGGTGGAGGGGGACACTACTACCCGGGCAGCGGCGTGTGTTTGCCCCATAATGCTTCCCCAGAGATGCCTTACGGACTACAGAACTGTGGATACTTCCAAGGTAGGCCTATCGTCAAGCGGGGCGAAGTAAGTCCCCAAAACATGATGTCTGCTGCATCAAGCGCTTATATGTCAGGCATGGAGATGTGGATGGACGCGCAGAGGTCGTGCCGAATGGACCAGCAGCAAACGGTGGGTCCCCAGGTCGCGCCCTGCTCATTCCCGCAGAGCATAAAGGAGGAGAGCGCATACTGTCTATACGAGCCTCAAAAGTGCCCCAAAGCCTCGAGCGTGGAGGAATTGACATACTCCAGGTTAACCACAACAGGCTCCGGTTCAGGCTCGTGCACAATCACCGACCGTGGTGGTGGTGGGGGTGCTGTACCCGTGCCTGGCTACTTCCGCTTGTCTCAGACACACGCTCATTCTCAAAAAGTTTACCACGGTGCACAATCGAACCCCTCTCATTCTCACTTTGGCCTGCACACTCCTGCGCCGACTCGCTTCCACACCCAGACACCGCTGCTGTCCTCCGCCTTAGCCTGCTCAGCCACGGCGGCGCACGAGAAGAGAGACACGGAGGAGGCTCTGTCCTCTGATAACGCACCTCTGCAGACGCGCGTCCCACCAGGGGACGAGGAAGTGCGAGCGTCCTCCGACGCGGAACCTTCGTCTCCGGAGGAAACTGGGGACGATCTCGACAAGGAGAAGCCGGAAAAAACGAGTAAAGGTAAGCTCATTAAGAAATGTGGTTCCTAACTCTGCCCCGGTTAGATTTACCTCATGTTGTATAGACGTAAGGAAACCCGTATAGCGATGCGTAAAAATATTAGGCCTATAACACCTGCCGAGAAACTCGTATTTGCATGCTGAGGTAGGCTAACGTTGGCTTTTGTCTTTATTCAATGATTTTTTAACGCCTATGGCCTATCTATCTGTCGTCTTTCCAAAACCCCAAACCCAAAATGGCTAAATGTGTTATCATTAGCAGTAGCAGAGACGCCATGCTTTGGCTGAATGAATTTCCGAGTATATGCGTAAAAATCCAGTGGCTGTGAATAATTTATAAATATGTATATAAATAAATTCTGTATAAATTCTGCAGGGATAAAAAACTATTGTATTGTTCAAATAAAGGATAATGCAGTTATTGTATATGCTTAGGTTATTGGTCTGTTTGAATTCTTTATATCCTGATATTTTCCTTGCATTCGTTTAGGCCTCCGAATTTCATTTTCACTATCCTTAAACAATTAGCCTTTTTTACTTCTGGGTGGTAAAATATAATTATTTCTTCATTATTTGTTGGTTAAGTCTGATGAAACATTTGACACATTTTATATTCATTAATTTGGGTAATATGCAGTTAACCCCCAACACACACACACACACACACACACATTTTCTTGCATACATAGCTGTCAGTCTAACAGCATGTATCTACCATTTCCTTTAGGAGACACAAAAAGCGAAAGCTCGGCCAACTGGCTAACGGCAAAAAGCGGCAGGAAGAAACGTTGTCCATACACCAAGCACCAGACATTGGAGCTTGAGAAGGAGTTCCTCTTCAACATGTACCTGACTCGCGAGCGTCGCCTAGAGATCAGTAGGAGCGTGCACCTGACCGACAGGCAGGTCAAAATATGGTTCCAGAATCGCAGAATGAAACTGAAGAAAATGACCCGGGAAAACAGAATTCGGGAGCTCACGTCAAACTTTGGATTTTCGTGATAGCAATGAATATTTTTATTATTAAGCTTTGTATTTCACGAGCTAAAATAGTAATGCAATTTGAAAAGGTCACATCTTTAACGGACCTACAAGAAAACGTAATATTTGCATCGTCATATATAAGCTACTGTTAAAAGTGAATGTAATGGGTTATTTCTTTTTCGTTATTTCGCTGTCATTTTTTGGAATAGGTCTCTAGAGAAAAAATGGCTGGAATTTTAGAATCTATCTCTGCTTTGGGTAGTAGAATTTTATTCTAGCAATACGTTTCAAAATTCAAGATGTAATTAATAATATCAATTGAGAATGCAAATGTATTGCATATATTTCTAGATGCATATAATAATTTGGGGAGTTTATTTTAATTTGAGATTGCATGATAAAACATGATTCAGATCCATAAGTGGCTGCCTTATTAATGTGGACCACATCACTGAAACATAAAGCCTTTTAATTAACATTAAGGGAATAAGTCGCTGTATAAAAAAATAATATTCCGTTATGATGTAGCTATGTAGATATTATGATGAGCCAAATCTGTATTCTAAGTGTATATAGAGCCAAATCTTCTATTCAGATTGAGGATAATATTGTTGTGTAGACTAACTAATGGAAATTTAGTCTACATTGTAAAGTTGTTTTTATTATGTATATCACGATGTACATATGAATTTGTGATTGTGTAATAAATTATCATTTCACATATAGGCCTACTTGTGTAGTATGCTTTTTTAAGTCCATGTTTATAAACCGATATTTCATTCTATTTCATTGTCTTTAAAATAGTGAAGCTATTAGGCAAGCTGTTGACCCTCGTTGAGTTTTGGCTTTTGTCTATCCGTTCTGAAACGCTCGGAAACAATTTAGATATTACACCAGGCATAAAACGTATAGGCCGTGTAGACATATAACGCTGCAAGCCTATACCGGCTTTTGTAGAGTTTTATGACTTGCTCGTATATGACGATTCTCTCTCTCTCCAAAGACTGGCTTCAGTCGACAGAGAGTCGTTAAGCCGGAGAGAAGGCTGGAGAGACTAGTAGAATTTAAACTGCATTTAGACATTTGTGGACTAAGGTATCTCATTTTGTAATTGGAATAACTTCGATGAAGGGGTGAGTCTATTTATTGTTTTGTGTTTTCGGGGCGCAACAAAAGGTACACATTGGAAGGATTTGATACTGAACATGAACCAATATTGTACTTTCATGCATGTCGGATTTAAACGTCATTGACGTTTGAAATCGATATGAAACCATAAGAAGACGTCACTATACGCATTGCTTTGCTCTGCGTCTTGAGGCCCGTACCTGACTGTGGAGCGGTTTAGGTAGTTTCATGTTGTTGGGATCCATTTTATACCTCTACAACACGAAACTGTCTGAATTGCCTCAGTTTCATACATCGAAACGTCATTCAACGTTTTAAACAGTTTTGGTAGGAGAAGTCCAGAAAAATGAATAAAACATACAGAAATGTATATTAACTTTGCCTGTTGAAAACTGCTTTGTTGTGTATATCTCTTAACTTTTCGTCAGTAATATTTATACACATTCTGTTATTGTTCGTCTTTCAATTAAGAATGCTTCTTAAATTTATATTGTTAAACGCTCAACTCTAGGTGAATTGGATCTGAAATTAGCTTAGAGCGAAGCATGTTTTCTTTCAGTCGTGACAAGACGTCGCCAGACAAGGCCTCGGTTACGACCACTGCATTGGAGTGGAAGGGGAAGTTGAGTGTGCAACAGCGACCTCAGCGGCGCGCCGGTGGGTAATAGAACCGGATGCTTCTGCTGCGAAATACAGCTTGAATACAAAAGAGGGGAAAAGCTTTATGGCGATATTTAGATCCTCAAGACAAGCTGTTATCTGCGGGTAAAATAAGTGAATAGCCCCTGCGGTAAACTGGGCCCGTGTTAAAATCACCCTGATTTAGTTTACTGCCTTAAAGTGCTATTGCATTCCCTTCTGCTTTTTTTTCTTTTGAAGGTGCTTGTCTGTGCTTGTGTTTTAGTGTGTATAGCCCTTCCTTATCGACTTGCCCATTTATTTATTTTCTGCTATTGTCGTGAACACGTTTTCCTTCAGCTTAGGCTATATACTATACAGTGTATGTTCTACATAAACTATTCCTATCTGTCAAGTTTGTGTGTCATTCCGATATGTTTTATTCTGTGAAGAGATATATGCTGGGGTGGATTTTTAGCAGTACTGAATTGCCCGTGGGCATTTAGGGTGTTGGCCTAGTTTTCAGTTTTATTTGATGGTAATGAATGGAACACGTATTCTGTGTTGTTCTCTAATGGCCAAGGTTCGACAGAATGTGAAGTGTAACAATCGGTTACTCAACAATTTTTCTCGTATGATAACAGACCAGATAATATCTTATTTAGTGTACTTGGTGACTAGGGACGCATGTTCATTAAGCTTGTTCTCGGCTGTTGTTAAATGACATGTATTAGTTTGTATGATATTGCTTGCCCATGGTAAAGATACATTTGAAATTTGACAACTATTTCCAGCGTTGTTGTTTTGGGTCATGACATTTTTTATATTTCTGCTTTCAGAATTTATGTAACATGATCTGTATGTTTGAAAGATGAAATAAAGATCCCAGTAAGTAAACGATGAAGTATATCACGTATTATTGCATTTTTTTCGAAGGTAGGACCTTATTTAAATAACAGAACCTACAAAACGATGCTACCAATTATTTTATTTTTTTTCATTTTTAGCAATAGCCTACAGTGTTAGTATTTTAATAGGGCAAATGGTTATTTAGATAAAATGATCACTAGTAATATTAGGATAGTACTTGCCATTTTTTGTGGGATAGTATATAAAATTGCTTGTTCTAATGGGACACTATTTGTAATTAAAAATGTACTTGAAATAGAATCCTGGTAAACTTAATATGGACTAGGACTGGGTACACACTTTTATATGACGTATATTTTGGTGAAGTAAGATTTTTTAAATGCTTCAATAAAATAGCGAACGCTATTAAACTGTTACATTTTCTAAAATAAAATTACGTTTTATTCAGCTTTTCTGTTTAATAACCGTATCCTGGAATCACATTGTTTTATATATATGCTGTCCTAATGTAATATTAGCCTACAAAGGTTTTTTTAATATAGGCCTATCAATAAATAAAACCATATAACATGGTAATATAGGCTATAATAATTTATATTTTATATATTAATATGCTGTCTCAATAATTGTTGTTTTTACTTAGTAATATTATTTCCCACCCATTTACCGATATATTAACATAGGACTTCACAACAAATAAAACAATTCAGACCTTATTCTTAGCAGGCTTTGTGATTGGGGTTTTTAATCTCATACTGTAGTATAGTGTTATTTAATAATACTGATCTAATATGAACAACATTATAATCTTATCTTTAATGAGGTGTGTGCCTAAATATTTTTTTCTTTAGGAACGTTCTAGGTTCGGCCGTAACTTCTGTTTCGAATAGTTAATTTCTGACAATTAAAATATGATATGTTTGAACGTTTTGACAGAAGATGAAAGAGATTACGTTATAGGATTAAATGCTACCTACAGCATTGGTTTTAAGGAGGAATATCTGAATAATTTACGTTCCTTGGCGCCATAGAAAGAATGTAGCTTATGACACTTGTTTTCGTTTATACGCCCCTTATCCGGAAAAGTAATAATGATGAAATTCAGCCCCTGTATGTTCTGTGGTGATTATTATTGGTGGTGCTTATGACCCTATAACATAAGCGTACATATCCTCATTAAATGAGTGTTTTGCCTCATTTTGGAGGATTGTTTTGGGGAATTTACTGAAGTAGGCTGTACTACTAGGGACATAATTACAATGGTATTTTTTATTTCTTATAACCATACATTTATACCACCAGTAATAGTATGAAATAATACTAATTTGTACGGTTTTAAACTAGAAGTTGTTACGTTTTAAGACTAAGACCTGCGAGCACATAATAGCCAAAACGATTGATTTATCCTTTATTGTTCAGCCTTTCTGATCACGTGCGCGAATCACCCAATCGAATGGCAGCCTTGCATCCTAACTATTAGTCGAGTGTAGTTCTTTGTGGTGCCAAGTTGCTACTTGATTTCTTGAGATAATTTTAGGAGAGTGGGTTTTAGTACGTGTGTATGTGTGTGTGGTGTGTGTGTCGCGATTGTTTTTGTATGTATCTGTGTATGTGTGCGTACGCGTGAAAGTCTATATTGCCATGTCT
Source organism: Esox niger (assembly GCA_016801105.1). NCBI lineage: Eukaryota > Metazoa > Chordata > Actinopteri > Esociformes > Esocidae > Esox > Esox niger. Next base: position 56,582 of record JACXGJ010000746.1, read on the forward strand.
GCATCTGGAACATTGGCTAGTTACTACGTCGACTCTCTCATCTTGCCGGAGAGTGAGGAACTCTCCGCGCCCAGATATCCATCTGGTCCGGGGGGGCTGCAGCACGCAAGGCAGCCCACCTCGCTAAATGAACACACCGAGCTTGGGCCCTGTACCTTCCCGACAAAAGCTCCCGTGTTTAGTCCGTCCTGGGGCCATGTACCAACCCAGTTTCCTGGCGCAGTTTCGTCCGTGTACCACCACCCGTATGGACATCATCAAGGCTCGGGCCCAGGTGACGTGGAGGGTCGCTACATGCAGTCTTGGCTGCTGGAGCCCATGTCCGGGTCCTTGCCTTTGACGGGATTACCTACGAGTCATCACTACGGAATCAAACCCGAGAGCCTGGCTGCGCGAGGGGACAGTGCGCTGCCCGGATCGCACACTGCCCTTCTCTTGTCGGATTTCCCCGATGGGACGGTGACAACCGCATCCCCGGTTGACAAAGACACACTAGCCGGCCAGACCGGGGACATGAAAGGGGAGATCGAGGAAAAAACATGCCTTGATCCAAGTAAGTGCTGTCTACTTTATATTGTCTTATACTTCTGGGATGCAGTTACTTGTGTGAGTAGAGGAGGTAGAGCGTATTGGAAACAATGCTTTCTGAGCGTGCCGTAACTCTCATTCGATACCAAGTTTTGATGCTATAGGTTTCAAAATATAAATAGGAGAAGTAGCCAGGTATGGAAGTGCAATAGGGTTTTGGAACGCATTTAGATTTGTAATATACATAATTCACATACAGAGCTTTTGGTATCAGCGTCGACCCTTAGTCATGGATCATATGTTTTTATCTGGGCCACGCACTGGGCTTACACCAGTCTTGTCTCGCACTCCCTCTCTCCAGATAACCCGGTATCCAACTGGCTCCACGCGAGTGCCACGAGAAAAAAGCGCTGTCCATACACCAAGCACCAGATCCTCGAGTTGGAGAAAGAGTTCCTCTTTAACACATACCTCACGCGGGACCGTAGGTACGAGGTGGCGAGGCAGCTCAACCTTACGGAGAGACAGGTCAAAATCTGGTTTCAGAACCGCAGAATGAAGATGAAGAAATTTAATAAAGATGGTGGACCAAAAGATAATTCATAGGTATGGTTGCTATCGGAAATAAGAGGCACATAGGCTGTGAAAATGCATTTTTCTGATGGACTTTATTTGTAAAAGCTGTTGGCTTATTGTTTTATCTCGAACAAAGCTGTTATGTGTCTTGCAAAAAGCATGTCCGGCTCAATTCGTCGGTTTGATGCAACTACCTTTATATTGCACAATTTAACAGTGTATTATTCTTTGATATGTTATTTGGATGTTAATTAATGAAAACCTCGGCCGCTGTGTGATACTTGTATTAGTAGGCCTGTTTTCTGTGCTTGTTTGTGTATGTATGTTTGTAGTTACGCGTGCGTTCTCTGGTTTGTAGATATATGTGCATTTCAGGTTCAACGGAATTTCATTATAAATACGATGTAGTTCCCCCTTAGAGCTAGGATCTAACATTGTAGCGGTGGGCTAACGTAATGATGACATTTTGAAGGGTCATGAACATCGAACGCCTCTGTGTATGGGCCTATTGATAGTATTACTAGAAGCTTCATAATGATATTGTTTTGACTACCTTGACATATCTCAACTACCTATAATAGCAAAAAACGTATTTCATTTTTACGTGACTTTTCTTTGTGTACATAGTAAACTATGTCTGAATTTCAGGGAGTAACATTTGAGAGGACATTTGCTAGAAGGAGCAAGAGAAAATAAATAACACTGTAGGCTACATAATGAATACCTCATGGTCTGGAGACCGTTCAGAGTTTTGGTTCTCAAATGTAATTTGTACTTTATTTACTGAATAAAGCAAATTATATCTGCGAATGCAGTCACATTGGATTTTCCTAATTTGTTTTACATTCGCATTTCACTGATGTCTATTTTATACCACAGAAAGCTCTAAAATGACACAAATGATAAACCATTAATGATTTTGTGGGCCACCAAAAGTACCCAATTGTGTACCAAAAGGGGTGTTTAGTGACTTCCTCCATGGACCCCTGCTTTAATATAAAACCCTGTTTTTAAAAGGTTGTATAATACAAAAAAGTGCTATACTTGGAACCCCAAAGAGGTTGTTCAAGGGTTCTCCAGCAGATAAACACCCATTTGGAAACTGTTTCCTCTATATGTTTTTTCTTCGAAAAGGTATTTTTTACGTCTTATTAAATATTCGCGCTTTTAATATTTCTTCAACAAACACATGTACACACACACACAGGCAAAAGTTTGGCCCTGTCAGATCTTTCTGAATTCCGGGCAAACAAGCAATCCCGGTACGTCGCTTAGCGCTCGCTTGCGCGCTTTGGCAGAGGATGTTGTTAGCTGTATACAGCCATAAAATACAATTACCGCTATAACCGTTTATGGGGTGCAAAGCGCTGCAAGGCGAGAGGACACAACACAAGAAAAAAATGTTGAATGCTTCGACAGCTGAGGCCTGAAATAGTGTATTATGTATATAAAACAACGTAGCATATGTATTTTTCATGTATACCAGCAAGCTTAGTTAATATTGTATATTGTTTTATGTAAGCGGTACTTAATTTTACCCACAGCATTGTTTGGGTGCTGACACGCAAACATTCTTTTTACGTTCACGGTATCGTCTGCTATTTGTATGCGCGTCTAATACAATTTTGCAACATGAAAAAAAAATGGATTGCCTCAAGACATAACTTGTGATTCTGCTTCCACTAGATACTGGTGTAGATCTGCGTCCACTAGCATTTGGCAATTTTACCTAGAGAAGTTCCCTTATGTAGGCCTACGACATAAATGAAAAAATGTTGTTAATATACATTGGAATCGGCTGCAAGTGGACCACGGAACTGTTAAGCTACATAAACACAGAACCACATGTTTTTATCAACCAATACCATTTAGGGTCTACTTCAGGACCCCACTTATATTTTATACACTAATAGATTTGCTTCAGTAAAAAAAAGGAAAATAGCTGTTGTATTGAGCCATTTAGTGGTGTTGTGACGCGCTAGGTCTTGAGGACGCAGATGGACTCCAAACTTCAAAGGCTCGGCCAGAGACAGAGCAATAAAACGCCTGGTCTGCTATACTGTCTGGCATTCCACTTTTAATGGCTTTATGGCAGTCCAGACACAATTAGGCCGTTTCCAGAACTCGGCACCCATTTGTTTTTTCTCTTTCTGTGGGACTGCAGTGTGGACAAAAGGCCTTGCGGAAATGATCAGCTTTATTGGCGTCTCCCGTGACTGTTGCTTGCAGGACTCATGGTCATCCCGAGCATCCCTTTGTTTATACCTGGCCTGGGAAACGTTCTCTCTCAGCTTCTCTGGTGGTTGCTAGTGTTCTGTTCATGAGCTGGAGGAAGAGAAAGGGCAATAAAGCAACAGCATTATGAGGCTAGACCTGGTCTAAGTATATGATACCAACATCAAGAATTTCAGATAGCTCAGTTCACTCGATTATCACCACTAGCCATCCAAATGTGCGTTCCGTGTTAAAATACTAACACATCACAGCCATTTAGTGCCACAAACCTTCATCGCATCCTTATGTGATTTCCTGCCTCTCATTTGGTCGCCAAGGGGAGTGGATGGCATAGCAGTTTTAAGCACAAATGTCTGCGCATTGCACCTAGTCCAACCTGCCAGTACCTGAAGTGACCAGATGATGGCGTTAATGTTCCATAACACGAATCAGAATGGCCTCGCTTGACCACTTTCCTTTTGTCATAAATATCGTAGGTACGTAACATTTCTAAGGGTGCAGTGATTTCACACACTGCGTATCACCAACCCAATTCCAGACCACAAATAACAATACGCTGAGCTCTCAAGTAAATGCAACTATTCAGACTTGTTTAGGCATACTGACTCAGCATTTTTTCAGTTCTGTAACACTGGAATTCTATATGTTGGATGCTCTTATGAACTTAAAAAACTATTCATAATATTTAAGTGGTTGGGACATTCACGGGAGTATTTAAAAACATGCGTTTATTAAAATTGACTAAATAGGCCTAGTTAGCCTTACTGAAGTTACAAACTTCAGTATCTTTTGAATACGTTAATCTTTTTTTTTTCTATGGAAACCAAATGCTGACCTAATACCTGACACCCAGCATTTGGGTCATCCAAAATCACCCATGATGGTTTTGAGGGTACACTACAGAATTGAAAAATTGGTTCTGCGTGTGAAATTAATTAACTATAGGCTACCGTTGCTAGGTGTAGCATTTTACTGGGCAATTAATGTTTAGGGATTAGTTTGTCTTTAAAGAAAACAGGCCTTTAGCGAGCCTGATTATTACTGATAGAATGTGTTCATTTTATATTTAAGTCAGGTCTATATTAACACTAAGCACAAGCAGCAGTGTTATGTAAAAATACATTATAAAAAAATATGAACGTATTACCAAAAAAAATATGTGTAGGACTAGCATTCAATTATTTTTCTTAGAGTAAAATAGTATTTCCCGTCTTTCTGAAGTATCTATCATATTAGCCTCCTAAGCAAACATTGTTAAATTTGCTTTTGTTTGGATATCCTGTTTTGCAATATCCGATAGAGAGAGTTAGAGAAATGTACAATATCTTTTGTGATTTCTAAAAGTACTGAACCTACAAACTCAATACTTCCACACACAGAAATGTGTTTCTTTAACACTGTGAAATGTGACTTGATTAACGTTTCCAAATGTTGCATAAAAATGACATTTTTCACACTATTTCCAACTAGGCTTAGCCCACGAAAGCAAAGTAACACAAAGGTACTGTACATCCAAATGCACAAGGACAGTTGTTAATTACTATTTATTATGTTTCATTCCAAACCTAAACAAAAACATGAATTTTCCATCTATAATGAATACTCTTTGGTCGCTCTCTATTTGTACATACTTTTAGCTGTGAACAAACACTTAAACATTTGTATATACTATTGAAACATGTATATTCCTTGTCATTTATAAAACAAGTAATTTAATTTGACTAGTAGTGGGCAATTTAAGATATCCAAATAGTATGTTTCTTGACTGTCTTTTCACTTGCCCGATCAAATGTAAAAAGATGGTTTGTTCATTCTGAAATATTTTCTGTATGTTTAATAAATACATATGTCTTTTAATTTAATGGAAAATCTCATATATATGTTTTGAATTATTTATTTACCTAAGCCTTTTTTTCACTGGAGCAGAAATGCTCCATTTAATCATATGGGATTTGGGAATCAAATATATTTAAATACTCTGCAGTCCTGATTGGATCACAGGATGGTCCAGAGCACACCCCTTTTAACCAGATGAATAGTAACACATTTTATTACAATCAGATGAACTTTTTAACTTCACCAAATCTGAGAAATCTTCCATCCTACTCGAACAGGCTTACGTTCCAGCCATTACCTTCAAACAGTGCTTACAAAGTATAAAAGCATTTTTTCTATCTTCAGAGTTGTTTTAACCTCATAGTGTGGACACTTTATCAATAAACCAGGGATACAAGGTTTCGACTGCACGAGCCTTTAACCAGTTTCCCAACATTTCAGAAAAAGGCATGTATTTGAACTAATCCCTAAAAATGTTCTTAGGTTACTTTATTTTCATACCCAACTTGTGTTTTTTTTTCCATAATTTGCCTAATCTAGCAATATGTTATTGATGTCAGTCAAAATAATTATCATATATTAAACTAGTACTATTTTCCAAATAATTAGTTTTTTATTGCAATCTATCTTAAAAACGCAAATATAGAATATCAAAACATGGTCACAAAAGTAAATTGTAATACCAAACCCAAAACTATAGCTATGAATTTATTAATCATGGCGAGCAATCACAATTGTGCTGATATTCCGATTCTAACCATTTTTTATAAAATAACATAGCCATACATTTTACATTATTTTGTATATGATACTATGATCATATTTCTCGCACAAATTCATTTGTTGTAAATTTGTTTACAATTTTAATTTTTACGTAATTGACAGACATTTCAAATGGGTAAACACGATGAAACCCCAATGTGTATTTTGGAAATTAGCCACTGCTAAGCATAGTACACTGTTCTTTGCTTGTGTATTGTATGTTGTGTCATTTTGTATGATAGGCTTTTCACAGCTTTTATGAGGGCGTGTCCCAAAAGTGTTGGACTTTGTGTGTATTTGTGTTGATCTTATTCTTCGGTCTGTGCTCCATAATGACATTTCTGGCCCCACTGGTGATTGGCTACAACGATCACAGGACTTGATCACGTGGTGCGTTCTTTGGTCCTGGGGAAAATGGGGTTTGGGTGTAAATCTAGGGTGTATTGCTGTCATATATCACGCTACCTCGTAAAAACGACACTGAAGATTCTTGCTCAACAAATCACTAAGAAAAAATGAGTTCTTATTATGTGGATGGTCTTTTTAGCAAATATACGGCAAGCGGTTCTTTCTTTCCAAACGCAGACCGTGGTTCGTCCTCTCTTGGACCTGGTGGAGAAGGACCCACATCGGCTCATAGCGCCCCACTCTCTGGCTTTCCACCATCCCTGTCCGGAGTTTACAACGTAAATAATGCTATCTACCAGAGCCACCCGATGTTTTCCCCTGGTTATGGCCAGGCACCGGACGTACGCGGTCTGCACTGCACCTCTTTCGACCAAAGCCGTCTGTTCGGAGACAGCTGCGTCCAGCCGGGGCCTGGGCCCCTCACCTCGCAGGCGGATAAACACTACCGGATGTACCCCTGGATGAGAACATCAGGTATGATGTGTCCTTACTTCATAAAGAAGGCTTGTCCTGCAGAGCTCTGTTATAATTTCAACACACTTTCAGAACCATGGGATACTTAGCATGGTCTTAATGGCGCAATTCATTCAGTGAAGCCATTGGTATTGCACTGAAAGAATCGTAAAACTTTTATTGCGCAAGTAATGAGTTCTGTGACCATATACATTCATTATCCCTCCACTTCTGTAGTCTAATGTTCTTGGTGCAGAGACCTTGCCGCTGGGGTTTTTTTGTGACAGCTTTGTTATTGCTTATTCTCCCCTTTGTGGCAGTAAAATACCAGATTATATGTTGTAGTGTAAATCAGGGCTCGTGGGCTCTGCAGTTCGCAATTTTGGCTCAGAACAGCAGCTGTGATTATCATCATCAGTGTCAGAAACCTATATGTACACCGGGTTATAACCTACAATGGTGGATGCAAATACTATAACTAGTTCTAGCAGCGGTATTAATAGTAAGGGTTAGTTGGAAGGTTTTGGTAGGGAAACCAATTAATCTAGCAGTAGTAAATGCTTATGGGCTGTAGGTATGACCCAACATGGTGGACCATTAAGTGTTTCAAAATGTTGAGGAATGCAGCACCAGAAGCAGGAATATTTTAAATGTAAGAACATTCTTTAAAATAATGTGGTTGACATGTGGAATCTACCTAAGCTACTCTTTCACTGACTTTATTTAGAGGAATACATTTAGAAATGTCACAGAGAGACATAGACTTTGGCAATTTAGACGTGTTTTAATCTCTGTAAGAAAATATAAATCCATGTAAAATAACTCATGTATCACACAGGTATGCCATTATCAATGGCCTCATGTTATCAGACATCGGACTATGCATCGTGTATTACATATTTTACTCAGAGATCATCATTCTTTTTTCATTTTTATACGTGAACCTATTGGGCAAATTAAATATATATGATTGAAACTTTGGTCCCTTCCAGATCCGAACCGAAAGCGTGGACGTCAGACCTACTCCCGGTACCAGACGTTGGAGCTGGAGAAAGAGTTCCATTTCAACCGGTACCTAACCCGCAGGAGGCGCGTGGAGATAGCACACGCGCTTTGCCTGACTGAACGCCAGATCAAAATCTGGTTCCAGAACCGGAGGATGAAGTGGAAGAAAGATCACAAGGACGAGTCCTCGAGCTCGACTCCCGGTGCAACGGTGGGGGACGTAATTGAGGAAGGTGATGATGATCTGCAAACCGACGAAAAGTCCAAGGCCGAAGTAGCAGAGCCAGGAGACTCTGCTCCGGCGGATGTGGTGTCAGAAACCCCTGCAAGAGAAGGAGATGGAGACTTAAAGGCTATTACTAAAAGGAACAATTCGTAAATGTTTGTATCTGTTATTAAGGAAGTGTTTATATGCTGTTTCCGAATGGATACTCTCTATATGATCATGCTATTTAAAATGTGCAGGGCAGAAATTCAGAAACACCTTGTGTAGCATTAAAACATGGCTACCTGACAAAAACATGGCTACACACATGATACTACCTATCTATACAGTATTGTTATTGATTACATTTTGCCATTTGAATGGGATGAAGGCTTAAACCTACTGTACATGTTATTTGCGTATAATAATTAATGTTATTCGTTGAAAAATATCGAATATTTTACTACTGAAATTACATTCCTGAACAGAGAACTACCTAGCGCGAGAGATGCATCTAAGCAACTTCAGAATTTACCTCCATTTCCAAATCATTTCTAGAATTTTTTTTCGCACTCTGTCTCTATTATAAAGGGAAATAAATGAAAATATTGCGAAAAATTGCCGTAGTTGATAAAGCATCACAGGCAAATACGACTTTAATATTTTCCTGTCTCTTACTGTGTGTATATTGCACTGATGTCTGTGATTGCTCGCCGTATTATATGTTTGATATTGTTGGAGCTTGTCTTTTGGGGCCATATAGAGATTGTAAAAAATATTGGCATGATTTAGAAAGTACAGTGTAATAAATAAAATGCAAATAATTGTCGTATTTGTATATCCTACCTCAGATGTTAGGTAACAGACTGGGCATAAGCTTTCTCACTAACATTCAGCACTGTATACATTATGGCTTATGTGTGAAATGTAAAACTCCGTATTTTTTTGTCGATTACTCTACTAATTGAGTTAATATTGGTTGATGGACGTTAGTGTCTGATTAAACGTTTGAGCTTGATCTTAAGGAAGGCAAGTAATCAGTTATCTAGAGAATCGCTCTAACGTGCAAAAATACGCATAGTTATAGAAAATAGATTCCTAATGAATTTTCTGTAAGCCAAAAATATTTAGTCATGAAAACCATATAACCAAAATGTTGGGATAGCACATATCCAGCATTTTTTCCTGTTATATTTAGTCAATTTTGAACTTTTAAGCATTTAATTTGTTTTCATATGACAAGGAATACTGACAACTAAGGCTGTGAATATCTAGCCTATTACGTAGGAACAGTGGCCTATCTATTTCTCACATGTTCAGTTAGAACAGTCAATATACATGAATCAATCAATGACTTGTTTTTAATATAGATGTTAAAGTATGCCAACTATAAGACACGAGACTGCATAGATTTTTTTTGTTCTCTTAAAGGGACAGTCCAGTAACGTTTTATGTGCATGGCGCAATTTTTCTTAAAATGTGGACTCTGTGTGTGATTGATGCTTGCGTATGTATGTATGTGTGTGCTACTGTTGGCTAAAATGACTAACTCTCCTTTTGGTAAGATGGCGCCTGTCTTGCCCCCTTCCTTCTATCTCCGTTCATCCCCCTACCTCCTCCTCTCGCCCTCTTGCTCTCCCTCTCCCTCTCAAACTGGGTCATAAATCCGTTGTTGTTTATGAAAATTTACAACATAGCAATACAACTTTACGAGGCTCCGTGGCTTACCATTGGTTGCCGCTGGTCACATGGCATGGACCGTGAGCATGAACTTTTTATATATAATTTCCTTTTCCAGAATAGAACGACACTCATTTAACAGCCTGTGTCTGCAACACAGCCCTGTCTGTACTGTAAAAGCTTATGCTCATCCATTCATTGTTTTTATATTTCGTCTTGGTTAATGCAGTTTTGCTCTTCAGTTTTCTTTTATTACACGACAGCAAGGAGCATTCTCCCTCTTTTGGAATCGGGCGTTTGGATTCATTGAAGTGCTCTTGGCAAAATGGACGGATTGAGCGCGAACGCATCGTTGCCTGACCCCGCACCCGGAAACTCGTCCAGGGACCCAGCTGGCACTACAGGGGATCTTGTCCGGTCGACTCACGCTAGACGCACCTGTCCGTCCTCTCACCGTGACATCGTCAAACACCACAAGACATGAACATCTAAAATACGGTATGAGTGCCTGCTTATCGTGTTTTTACATATTTCCGAAATTATTCATTGAATAAACCTAAAAAGGGAATATTGTAAAATATAAAAAATTGCTTGCCAACTTGATTAGGTTTTAACAGCGATTACTTTCCGAAGTTGTGCGAGTGTTGTAGGCATTTATACTTGGTTTAAACGGGTTTTATATAGTAGTTGAATTTGTATTTTGTTAATATAATAATTTGCATGATTATGATATTTGCTGGTTAGGCTAATGTGATCTCTAGGCTTGATATCCAATTATGCTTAGAAATGTATTATTAATGTGTGCATATGCGTTTTCATCATAAATCAGCCATCTGGATTTGAATAATTTATCACCGATTTGTGCTATTTGTGTTTGATTATTTGTTGATATTTAAATGGTGTGGTGTGTCAGCAGCTGAGTATTTGGACTGTGGCCAATGCGCTACTCAACGTCGCCCTCTTGTGGGAAATGCGTGGTCCTGTTTTGGTCACAACGTTTTCCATTATTATTAACGTTTAATAAGAGATGTACGAGTCGGATTAATCTGTATAATATGTTATATATATGTTATATTAACTTAATCTCGATTGTTATTTTTGTTCTTGCCTGCTACCTCTATGGGACAATATCAGCACTAGGCCTATACAACATTATGCACTAGACCAATACATCACCCTACCAATGACGCATTTCTCTTGATTTGGTGATTGTTGATAATAATAATAATAATAAACATTATAGCACCTGATTTAAGATTATGCTGTTGGTGAAATTGATAAATTCAGTGATGGCATTAGCTAAGACTTTAGCTGGAAATTAGAGTTGTCAATATAGACGCATGGCCTATACACTGAACGTTGAAATACATTTGCGCTAATATTGTATTTTTCGTCTAAGACAGCGCTAAGTCAGTACACTAGGAAATACATGCAATAAAAGTGAGCAGAAAAAAAGGTTTTGATTACGGTATCAGATGTTTAGTGTACTATAAGCTCACTGTACATCACCGACAGACTGAATGTCTCGCAACACATTTCCAACAGACAACAAACTATATTATTACGTCAACATACACAAGCCAACATTCATGTTGCAATATATTATTATTACTACCTTAAATATATTTCCTACGAACCTTTGAGAGAAAACATCACAGCTGATATGGCATTAAAGTATTACCTAAAAATATAACTAAATTAAAATCTAAGAGATCAAAATATCACAACAGGAACAAAACCAAGGAAGAGTAATTGTTTTACTGCGTGCATGTCAGAGTGAATAGACCAAGGGCCTCGTTCATATCGCTGTGCTTCTTTCGATCATTTTGCGTCTGTAACATCTGAACGTGTAACGTAGGCCTATGTGTTTTCCAATTTGTGGCTAAACTATTGTTCCATTGGTCATAGAAGATCCACCCCAGTCTCTTATTTACAGTGGTCATGAAATCTGTCATTGAAACATTGGAAAATTCCTTTACCGCTATGTCTGAAATTAGACAATATTTAGGGTGTATTCTAGCAAGTTATAACCCAAACACATATGCAGTTTCAACTGTTTAAGATATTACTCAGGTATTACAGCATAAAATACAGCGGTCAAACTAATTTATAAGCAAATAATACTGAGAGCATTGTGAAATTTACTCACTCATCGAGATTTGGAGCTGTGTTTCCATTTCTTATTTTACCTTCTAGAGATTCACATACTATCTTATCTGGTCGCCACAAGCACACAGAGCGCCGAATCCTGACGCTTCTACCAGCTGCAGACATTTGAGTTGACTGTAATATTTTTTTCTTCACCAGATATTTTGTTACTCTCACACTTCCTGATTTACCCCTATTCTCAGGGTTGGATAATGTATTGGGATCAGTTCTCCAATTGGATAGTTACTTATCAAATGTCTCACACTCTCAATAACCACCTCTTTAAAACAAGCACTAACACGCTAGTCTAAAAAACACAAGACGTTCGTTTGCGGTCTCTTTTGAAATGTCCCTAAAATGTTAGACCTGGGTTCGGATACAGAGTGCCTTCAGACACATCTGGATATGCGACCCATTCAGACACCGCTGCGTTGTACACATCTGGTCCTGAGTTCCTCGACTCCTGTGGTGTCAGAAGGGGCCTGGCCCTATTACCGCTGTGAGTCTGCATCTTTCGGACAGACATAACAGAGACGTAGACATCCATCATCAAGGACTAGTGCCAACAGACGCCCTAAGCCAGTTAGTCAGGAAGATGGTGGCAATATGGTTTATCGACTTTTTCAGGATTATATGTCTAAGATGTCCGATTGATTTTGGGTAACCACGTCTACTGTAAGGAAGATACTTTAACATCTATGCAACAAGCTTTTGCGCACTACAGTTTGCAGTTAGGAATATGCCTAGAAGAAATGCGCTGTATGATCTGCTTATTGGTCCAAACGAATAGCGTATTTTGTTTGCTGTCGGTCAGTCACCCATCAGCGGCACAATAATTGCAATTTGATGTTAATAATCATCGCCACTGCTGTTATCTTGGCTCATATATTGAACTTCAAGTTACATCAAACCAGCAAGTCCTCAGCGATTAACACTAATTTGATTACAAATACATCTTAAGTCATGTAGGCTAGTCTTATCATGTTATTATTATTAGTGTAAATTATAACTATTGCTACTTCCCCCTACTTTTCTCTCTTAATTTCAGTGCGTGCTGCCTTATCTTTCTGTTTTCATGACTTGACAACAGTTTACTCTATTATAGCCCTCTACTTTCGCTCCCTTTGGTGTGATGACATAATTTATGGCAGGAAAGGGGAAATATTTCGAGCGAGGCCAAGGGAAATTCTTTCATTGTCCCATAGGCAGGCATTATGTCCATGCGAAAATAATAACATTCCCCAACCAAAAACATCCTGTTCATTTACTTTTCTGGTCAGACATTCTTAAAATAAATATTTTATAAATGTCTCTATTGCATTATCCTGTATTAAGAAATTCATTATGTTGATTTATTCTTTGAATAGTTTCAAACGAGCCTATGCCTCGTTTGAAAATATTCATGATAGTCGGTCAATATACATATATATATAAAACACAGGCAATAATTATAATCAAATAATTGATTTAATGTTTAGAAACATTTTGTAATGTCTTTAAAATATTACAATAAGTGTGCTTTATATGTTCAGGTTATTATATGAATTATATTAAAATATTCCTAACTTTTTATTCAAACTATTCAAGAATATATTACATATATATATATATATATATATATATATATATATATATATATATATATATATATATATATATATACTCTATATATACTCTATATATATTTCGTTTATATAATATATTGAACATATTGTATATTATCACAATATACTGAATATATTGTACCATTTTTGACGAATCCTTTACCTTATGAGTTGATGTACAATATTAATTTTGTTGTTGTTATTTATGGTTGTTTTTTGGTTTACTGTATGCTGTTTTTGATTCCCAACGATAATTTACTCCTGAATTTCTTTTATTTTCTGTGGTCAGTGTTAGAGGTTACCTACATCCTTCACAAAAAAAACATATTCCGAAGGGGTCCTTTGCCTGTCTGTTAAGGAGAACCCTTTGAATTACACCCTTTGGGATTCCATGTTAAACAAGTTTCAAAGATGGTACCGTGAATTTTTATCCTATAGGGCCAGCCGAAGAACACTTTTGCAAATAAATTCTCAAAGAGTGTATTCAGTATTCAGTGCGTTTCTTGTTGTATTGTCAGGGAAGCCGATGCTTTTGCCGCAATGGTCGTTAACCTCTGAACGACCCCGGTCTGAGCCCACGCCTCTAAAACCTTGTCAGGCAGTGCCAGACATCAGCCAGAGGATGGCGCGAGACGACAATCCAAAATGTACAACCCGGACCCACAAGCGCCCTGCCTAGGCGCACTCAGATGCGCGTGCCTCTAACATCCCACCCAGATTTCCTACTTGTGCACGAGTTTACCTCTGGAGGTCATCAAACAGGATTTACGACTGGCCAACAAAAGCACGTGATTCTCAGCGGTAGGCCTACCCCATATTTGGGTGCCTACGTAAGAGAGAATCAAGTACATGTTCTACTCATTTCCATAATTCATCATAAATTGCATGTGCAAGGGTGCTATAGAACACGCAAAACTACCAAGATCCACAAATCAAGCACACACGTTATTATTTTCTCCAAAATAAAAACAACTAATACCCGCTAAACAACAATACTGGAATTGTCAACCAATGAGCTCCTATTTTGTAAACTCATTCTGCGGTCGCTATCCCAATGGCGCGGACTTCCAGTTACATAATTATGGAGACCACAGCTCCGCAAACGAGCAATACAGGGACTCAACAACCATGCATTCCAGCAGGTACGGGTATGGCTACAACGGGATGGACCTCACTGTTGGTCGCGGTAACGGACACTTTGTGGCCAGCGAGCGCGCACAGGGCTACTCCCCGAACCAGTCAGTGACTGCAACAACATCCTCAGTGGAGCCGTCCAGGTACACCCAACCCGCGAACACCACTGGGACGGCGTCCCTCTCGCCTCCACCTGACCCGCTCCCGTGTTCCTCGTCTGTTGCAAGCTCGTCTCCGATCAGCGAACCCCAACCTCAACACCGAAACATAAAGAACTCCATAACAAGCCCCTGCACAACCCCAAGCTCGAGTTCGAACGGAGGCACGCTGTTAAACCGGGAGTATGTATCAAAAGCCTCCCCCCTCCTCGAGGAAGAGAAGCCCGCGGGAAGCGCTCAGACAACTTCCCAAAATATCACGGACGGTGCCCAGCCTCATATCTACCCCTGGATGAGAAAACTGCACATAAGTCATGGTAAAATAGCTTTTTATTTTGATAAGATTGTCGTTTATGTATTTATACTTCATACTACATGTACATATGTCAATGTGTGAGTTTAGCCATTTTTAAAATATACAGTTTTCACAGCTTTTTTCCACCCAAAAGCGTATTTGGTAAATAATAGTTGTACGTATTCAATAGTACACATATTTTATTAATAAAGTGGAGTAATTACGGGATTTACGCCACCTGTTTACCTGCAATTGCAAATAACTAAACGTGGCACGAAAAAACACTAATATGCAGGAAGTGCCGCAAGTAGTATTTTAGAAAAAATAGATTTGGATAGTAGTTTTTATAAATACATTGGCAAATTATTTGCCTGCATTTTAAGATGTGTGTGTGTGTGTGTGTGTGTGTGTGTGTGTGTGCGTTTGTGGGTGAAAAGAACGCATAACGCGTTTGTAAACATTCTCCTTTAATAAAGTAAGGATTATTGTCAAAGTTATTGTATTATTGCGATGAAACCCTGCATAAAGCGTTTGAAAATGTTCTTAACTATAGCAAAAATAAATATTCTAACATTGTTGCCATTTCAATGCATAGAGCGTAGGGAAACATGATTTTGTATGTCGCTATTTTGATTGTGGGCTCATGGTTGCATCCTGTGTATTAACACCAGACAGTCTGACCGGACCAGAGGGGAAGAGGGCGAGGACAGCCTACACGCGCTACCAAACCCTGGAGCTGGAGAAAGAGTTCCACTTCAACCGATACCTGACCCGAAGACGGAGGATCGAGATAGCGCACGCGCTCTGCCTATCAGAACGCCAGATCAAAATCTGGTTTCAGAACCGCAGGATGAAGTGGAAAAAGGACAATAAACTGAAAAGCATGAGTATGGCAGCGGCTGGTGGTATTGGGTACCACCACCCCTGATGTGTTGGGTTCCCCAATGAGCACTAATAAAAGAATACAAAGTTTGGGAAAACTTCCCGTCAAGTCAAAAGGGCGAAAAACTGTCCAATAATCTCTTGGGACTTAACATCCAGGTGTCCAAGCTCTGGCCTTTTCAAAAGAACATTTCTCTTTGTTTTTTTTGGATGTGGTAATGCTAGTGTCAGTAAAAAATAAATAAACTTACGTTCTGTACAGTTTTGTCTTAGAGAAAAAACAATGGGAAATTAATGTTTGTTTAACTTAAGGCTATTTCTTTTTCAAAATAGAATAAGCTGGACGTTATGGCAAATAAGTTAATTAACTACCTAATAAAAGTTCTGTAGCCTATTGCACTCATAAACATTAGCCTATAAAAACTCCACTAATTAATGAGTTGATAAGAAATGGTGTTGCTTTTGTGTACAGCTATTGTTTTAATATGTAATGTATGTATTTATTTATTTGTTTAATGTATTGTATCAAATGCAGATTACGTGTCCGTAATTGTAGATAGACTTAAGTGAATGTTGTGCGTTGTAAACACGTGACGGAACCGCAGTTCTGACCCAGTGTGTGTAGCTGCGCCTTATTAACCTTTTGCACGAGCTGCTGTAAAGTTGACCTGGTGCAGCTTACAATGTGTTTCTGTCTTCGTGTAAAATTACCCCCCCCTTTCTATTTTGGGTGTAAAGGGGTTCCATATGGATCCCACCTTAAGTGTATAGCTCCATCGTGATACGCATTTTGTAAATGTTTTTAAAGAATGACTGGAAGTTGAAAATAATATTATAGGCTAAGGGTCATGCTGATTAAATTAAACTTTCTACTGGAACGACACAGATTATGGCATCTGTTATTTGTTTAATGAGTATTTATAAAATGTCCCAACTTTACTTGTAAAACTCTGTTGGCTAGGCCTCAGAAAAGCACAACGTATTTGTTGTTGAATATTGACTTTATAGGAAAGTTGTTGCTCCTTTTCCCCTAAATATAAGTCAGTAATATGCTTAAGGATTATACAGGCCTTGAAAAAAAACAGCTAAACCCTTACACCGTACTGTTTGCTATACAAAGTTGAAAAGTTACACTATTCTAGAAAATCAACAGGTAGATAAACGGATACATATATTTGCTTGCTTTACTCACCTCTGCGCTCCGGGCTAAAGCGGGTCTTGAAGTGACCAGCTCCAGAGGATCATACCTCCCCTATGCTCGAGCTCGGGGAATCATTTCGACTTCGTGTCGTAAACTTTATTAGGCCGGTTCCGGCTCCCTGACATTTGGGTGCCAAATGAATGGGGGTTTTGTCTATGAATTACATCGTAAAAATCATCCAGAGCGCGGCCAGATAGGCTCACTGGCCATAAACGATCACGTGGTGGCCATTAAAGTAAGTTTTATGGTTTTGGGGAGTTGACAGTATATTGCACATAACATATATTCGGACTGACGTGAGTCTTCGTCTGACTCTCTTCTTGTAGGCTGTTAGTGTTCCTTGACCGTTACAGCAGCTCCTCGCTTACCAGAACGCTTAGCAATGGACCCTACGCCCCGGACGCACACAAGGAGACGGCCTCTGTCTGGAGGTGAGTTTTTGCTTCTATTGCCACGAATTGCCATTGGCTCTGAACAGGCACCCTATTTCAAACAGCATTATAATTGTATTCGGACCCTCTGTCTAGATTAGCCTATTACGCTAATTCGTCAGTTGGTGCTGAGTTGAATCCTGGTCTCTCTTGGCAGATGTTGGCCAGGGTTGGGTCCGGCTCATGGATATTTAATTGCTTCCTTCCCAGTGTAACTTGTTTCCCTCCATCTGTGGTAAAGCTCATAATCCATTTTTGCATGTGGGATAATTATGCTTCTGTCCACTTCCACCCCCACAAACGTCCCTTTTTAAATTCGTGTTGTTTAACTTCCTGTATTACAAAAGGAGGGCTATTTGGCCTCTTAATATGTATTTATGTACTATTTGAATCTTGCATTGTCATTGTTGAACGGAAATATGCTTGTGTACACTGTTCAACTCAGTCATTCCATCCCTTTTGGGTCAATTTATATTTTTAAACTGTGGGAGTCCAAAGTTTCGAATCTCAGGAAAACTTAAAAACTTTTTTTGGTTCTGCAGCTGTCGCTTTGGCCAGGTTTTCTTTTGTGTTCCACTTGTTCTATGATAGACGAAAAGCTGCCGGGACACATTTGAAAATCAATTTGATTTCGTCTCAACCACGTCATTAGGGGTTTTGGGGTTGCAACGTTCAGCTGACCTCTTGGATTGTCGCTCTCACTTCATGTTGACCTTTTTGGCTGAGATGGCGCACTAGCTTACAAAGTCCGTCTATTTCAGTCTAAGATTTATCAAAACAGAAAGAGATGTGTCACATTAGTTTGTGGCACTTCTGTCTGCACGGACACGTTATGCTATTATCCAAAGTTTATTTTAGATTGTGAAACGTGTTCTGCGTTGTAAATTCGTATGTAGGGTGTATGTTTTAATTTATTTATATTGTTTTGTTTAGAATGTGCTTTCTGGATAGGTCTGCGTGCTGCAAGATATGGGTTTTATTTTGCTTTGCTTACAGTGTGCGTTGTTGTGTGCTGCTCATATGTATTTATACACATTGTAATTTTGCTTAATTGGAAAGGTTATGGTCTATTAGGTACTGTCAGGCTACACAATATAATAATAGGAAATTGCTGGCAAGCCTTTGCCCATGTTTGGTTGGTATGCTGTACGTGTGGACCTACCATATATAGCAAACGAAAATATGCATTGAAATATCCGAAATGGTAATCTAGACCATTTTCTATCTGTTATTTTAATTTGGTTTCCATCAAATGTTTAGTGGGTCGAAACTGGTGTTTAGAATTATTTATCTGATCTGTGAATAACATTTCTATCCATTTACATCAGAATAATACATTAGAATTAATTTCTGTATTAGAGATGTATTAGGCTATATTGTAAGTATTACGTTTTATTTTAATAGATCAATTGAATACCAATACCAACGTGGATTGACCTAACCCTAATTCTAGTCCCAGACTTCTACCCCAGTAAACTTTAAACGGTATAGACAAATAGCCAACGCAACGACATTTCAATTTGCGTTCGTTTTGTGGAGTAGAACATGACGGTGTAACCATTGTTGTATACCTAAATCGTTGTCACGCCTGGCGAGAAAATAACACCATTGTGACACAATAAAAAATCTTAGTCATTTATGCGTTGCACAGCATGGCAGACAATGGTAGGCAGAAAAAATATAACCATCGCCCTCTGTGCACGGTTCATCGCGAGGTCAGCTATAGCAGCAAGATAAATCTGCATCCGCGAGGAGCCACCAGCAGAGCTCGCTTTAGGCCAAGTTCAGTGTCACCCGCAGTCAGCTCCTCAGATTGGGAGAAACACGCACGCACTCACACAGACACACATTCACACATATACATGCAGCACAACACGCAAACACTGACACACACATAGTCTTGACTGGTTTTGCTTGCGTTAATAAACATCATGGTAAAGTTAATATAATTAGCATATAGTATTAAGTATTTGTTTGGGGCCATGTTAGGCAAAGAGAGAAAACGCCAACCAAAAAGTATCAAGGACATGTGCATTCCTTGGGCGGCTTGCTTGCCTCCATCCCAACTAATGGATAATAGAATTTGCATATTGAATTAGATATGTTCCATGTCCCATAGGGCGGTGAATTGCAACCAAGGTCCATGTTGGGTGTACAATACTATATATTACAGGCCTTACCTGTACTGTTACTAAATCAGTAAGTTTTCTATTTGAATCCTAAAATTTTAAGAAAAAATTGAAACATGCAAATGCATTTTGCTTCCCGAGCATCCTGAAATCTCGACCGGAGAAGCACTGTCTCGCAGGGGTGGGACTGGTGTGCTTGAGTTAGCGAGGAAAGAGGAGGAAAAATCGGGGTCAAAAGTTTACCGGCTGAACAAGTCTCTGTCATCTGTTCAGTTGAGGCCTGATGCCAGCGCTATAATAGCGATCTTGACTCTCCACACAAAAGATAGAATAGCTTTGAATTACATATGTTTGACGGTGCACTCCAGGTGAACCCTGAAAGCTGGGTGACCCCGTGTTAGGCGAATGGTCCCCCACCCATCCTCAGCCCCAAGATTGAGTGGTCGGCATTTTATTAGGGTGGTTGATTGGTGAATTTGCTTTGAATAAATTGCATTTGATATGTTTAGGGACGAGGGCAAAATTAGCATTTTGAGGATTGATTCTCATACCCGGGTCACAGGGTAATGAGTATGGGTTTATGCCCACATCCCCCAAATGGCCTCCTTAAAAACCATTTAGGAGTTCTCTCCCTGTGCTCAGAACAAAAGTCCTATTTTTTATTTAAATATATGCTATTTTTATAATGAAAACAGTCAATTCTTTTAACTTTTTGTCCAAAACCAAAACCAAATTATGTTCAAATTTTTTGGGGGGTTGAAAACGCATTTAGCTATAGAATGGATGGATCTGCATACCAGATCGAACAAAAGCGTTATCTTTTTCTTAAAAAATGCTCGGATTTGAGATCTATTCGTATCACATTCCACTTAAAAGAGGAGGATTTTTTCTCCTCTATTGTAATAGAATCATTTTTAAGACTATTCCCTAAAAACGTGTCTTCTCACTAACCGCACTCGAAATAGTGATCTCCACCCGATTTATTTCCAAATGGGCAATTCTTATTTCTAATTCGGTCTGAATTCGTTTTGCAGAGTCACGAGCTACAACAATAATATGAGAACTTGATGTGCATTTATCATGAATAAGTTACTTTTATCTTATAAAGCAGTATGCCCTGGGTGGCGTCGCGTTTTAACTGCTTATTTTAGAAAATAGAGTAGCGTATGTTTAATCTTAACTACTTTTATAATACTGATTCTGCAAACGGGGATACTATAATGCAGAACTAACCAAGGCCATGTGGTTTAAAATATGAGCATTTCTTAAACCTAGGCCCTAAAACACTCACTGGATGTAGCGCATTTGCCAGCCGTGAAAAATTATAATTTGGGCAATTATTCATATTATTTTACCCATCAGTTTTCTTCACACCACTCATCTCTTCTTTATTTCGATATATCACATCCATTCATTGTAGTTGTAACAACAATGATCACCTTTAACTTTTACCAGCTGGTGAATGCTGATGGAACACTTACTTCTCACACATTAGCCTTTACCTTTACTGTATTATATACACAAAATATTTCTGAAAGATAATGTCAAATATTGCTCTTTTGCTAATGAACAAATGTTACTATGGAAGACTTATAAGACAAACGTCTGAATAGGCTTATCAAACTTTCAATTTAAGATTGATAGGCCTCTTAGATATTTCTATTTTTTAATCGTGTACAGCAGTTGACCATATTTCAGTACTTCCACCCTAATATGTAAAACACTGAATTTTATGGTTTGAATGTTAACTTCTGTTTTTAATGTTTGAGGCCTAACGTATTATCACGTTTTTCATGAACACACGCTGTTTCAGAACTCCGAAATTGACACAAATGAAGATGAACTTTGTCTATAGCAAAAGGCCTGCAGAGCTTACTAAATTGAACTTTTCCAGTGTAAAACAAAAGACAACGTAATAGCTTACAGCAACAAGTCAAATTGCTGTAAATCATTACAGACTCCTTGGTCTGTGGCTCATTCGGAATTAGCCTACCTCCGCGCTAGAGTGGATTATGGCTGATTCGGAATTAGCCTACCTCCGCGCTAGAGTGGATTATGGCTCATTCGGTATTAGCCTACTACCGCGCTATAGTGGATTATGGCTCATTCGGTATTAGCCAACTACAGCGCTAGAGAGTGGATTATGGCTCATTCGGTATTAGCCTACTACCGCTTTAGAGAGTGGATTAGAGGTAACCCTGTCCATATTTATATAATACATATATAACACTGTCTAGAATGTAAATGTATATATCAAGTTAGGTATTCTTACCGTGCACATTATGTTGATATATTGGCTCCCAGGTGGTCTTGGCTACATGCGTTGGAGGCCAGATCATCTGAATAAAAGATTCTCCCTTGTCATTGTGAATGAATTGCAGGTGCAAAATACACTAAATTGTCATTTAACACCTGCCAAGTTAAGATGAATAAAATCAGTAGGACAGGCCTGTGACTAAAATAAAAATCCAAGTGTTGTTGTGATCGTTTGTTTTATACAGATCTAGAAACAGGACCTTTTATGATCAGAAAAAACAGGAGCCTAGATGAGCAACAAAAATAAAAATAAAATAAAGACATATTTATAACAGTATGATGAAAATCTATAAAACATTTGCATATTTAGGGATTTTTAAATCTAACCTTGATCAGGAGTCAATGACATTTCAGTTCGGTAGGCTGCCCACATACAGAAGTTCTTCAGTCGCAATATGGCTTTTTACGCTATATCCTGGGATTTGAATTGAATTTTTATTTTTGGGGCGCTATTGGGTGCTGACCCGTGTTAAGAGCTTCGTTATCTCCCAAGAGTCGAGTAGACCATGGAAACCCGAAGTCCAAGTCCGGGGTGAACTTCAGGTCATTGCGTCTAACAAATATGAAAATGTCGCCTCTTTGGAGAAGGGCACGCCTTGTTGTTTAACAAAGACTGTCAATGGGAAAGATTAATCAGAAACAAAATGGAAACGGTGTCACTTTAGGGTCAGAGAGAAGTTATCGCTGTTTAGGGGAGCGAATAGAAAGGGGAACGAAAAAAAGAAAAAAGAATGCTTTCAATATTTCCGAAGTTTGGCCTCCCCTTGGCACCACGTACTGGGCCTTCTTTACATGTACGGTAGTGGACACCTTCCGTAGTGTTGCTCTTTTGGTTGAGGAGGCTTCTTCGAGATTTTCCTCTCGGACATGGATTAGCGAGATGGGGGACAAACAGGTCGTGAAGACGAAAGTTGACGAGACGCTGGTGGCGCAGAGACACGGTCTGGGATGCTCCTATCATAACAGTAAATGTGCACTTTATTCATAGTGAGATTAATCAGGACTAGTTATTGTTTAATTGTTCATGGCTGTTACCTTTTCAAGGATAGCTCAGATCTGGCTTGATGATGTAGGGTCTATTTGATTCCATTGTTTGGTTTTGTTGTTGTTTAAGTTGATAATTTTAACTTATACTACCAGTATTATTATGACTATGATGATAATGGCGATTAGTTTTAGTATTATTATAATGCAATAGGTCATTTGCTGTTGTAATCATGATCTGACGCCCATCTCAGTAGCAAGCGCAAATTAAAAAATGTTTAAGCGGTTGAATATTAAACTACCCTATACTTATAATAGACGCAGTAGTCATATCAAGCCACAGGTTAGTTCCAGTCATTCACAGACAATAAAAAAACGTTTAGGCCTACCTCTGTTTATTTAAAGGACAAGGTTTGTAGAACTGTTTATTAAAAGGACAAGGTTTGTAGAATGTGAGTCGTTAATATGTGTAGAAATATGTATTGTGGATCATTTCCTTTTGTTTAGAGTTGCTTTTACTGTCAATAAAATGTATTGTTTCTCGTTTACTAACATCATTATAAACTGAAGAAGAAACGTCTGTTTTCGGCCTTGTCAAAATCCCTAGATTTTCTTGGGCCTGCAATTCAACAGCCATATTGTAACATCATAATATGAGCCATATGAAAGTTTGAGCCAAGATGAAGTTAGCATTTTTTGCAACCTGCTTGGAAGTAAAATGCCGACTATCATGCGATATAATAGAAGAAATTGTATCTTCCACTCCCAAAACCGGACACCAGAAATATTTTAAACTGTATTTGCCTTTTTATAGTAACTCAAATAAAGTGAGGCATTTGAATGTTTATTACTTAGTTCTCCCAGTTACCTCTCAGATGTCAGTTACCTATGTAAACCAGTTTCCATCCCATTTAGAATCTGCAAATTGTTTCAGCGCAGATGCTCATTTTACCCACGAAATTAAAGGAAAGTATTTAGGAAAACAGTGGATTAGAAAGGCACTCCAATGGAATATTTTCCGAAACAACAAAATAAAAATAATAATTCAGTTGTGATAATTTGTTTATCCCAACAAAAACAACAATTTTAATAAGTTAGAGATGCCTTTTTTTTCTGAAGACAACCCTGCGGGTAAATATTATATTAAATGTTTATTTATTCTAGTTGATATGTTAATAAATAACTTGATTGTTTTTTTTATTTTTTATTTTTTTATTTCATAAAGAAAACACTAACATCGCCTATTCCGAACAATGTTCATTTTCCCAATGCCAAGCATTTCATTGGTTCCTGTTTACATGATGCCCACAGGAGACCTGGTGATTGGTGGCGCTTTACACGTGACCAGACAACTTTGTACATTTGATAGAGAGTAGGAGGGTTTTGTGGAGATCAGAAAAACGACAGCGCGATAAAAATTAGTATTGTTGCACTTCACAAATTAATGATCATGAGTTCGTACTTGATAAACTCGAACTATATCGAACCGTCCTTTCCTCCATGCGACGAATATCAACAAAACGGATACATCCCCGCCCCTACTGAGTACTACGAACGGCCAAAAGATACGGTCTTTCCCCACCACGACGAGGCGTCGTATCCGAGGTCAAACTACACAGAACCCAGCTACGACTACGGTAATGTCCCCAGCAACGGGCTTGATGATTTCACCGAACGACATCACGCACAACAGCCCGTTGGCCAGAACCATGGCCCTCGCCTCAACCAAGTCCCAGACAGTGGTGCGGTGGCGGACGTCAGCAAAGATTGCAGCCTCGCGGCTGAGTCGTATCCCAGCGCACAGAAGGGCAAGGAACCGGTGGTCTATCCCTGGATGAAGAAGGTCCACGTTAACACCGGTGAGTTATCGCCACGTTTAAATACCGGAACAATTGAGCAAGCCACCGCTGGAACGTTTGCTCGCCCATTGAGGCAGCACTAGTAGCACCCCTTACAACGGAAATTTACGACCATCGAGCAGCGGGGTCGGTAATTAAGAACCCTCGTAAATTTTATTGCCTGTGTTTGTCTGCCAGGGCCATGTGTCTTTGTTGCTTTTTAACCCAAACTATGCTACCTTCACGGCTGGACCACAGCCAAACTGTAATATCCAACCCCGCTGATTTTGTAAATCATTTTCTAAGGCTTGATTTGTCCCTGGATACGAGTGTTTGCACACATGGCGTCTCCAAATTATGGTCATTCAACGCAACAGAAATGGAGGAGGCTAAGCCCCCACAAAACATCGTAAGCTTTATTCTCCCATTAGCCTACCAACATGCTTTTATGGAGAACAACATTTGTAATGAGCCCAGTGGAGAGTGTCAGTGTTTGGACTATCGTGCTTAATGTGGCAGTAACACCTGCTTGCTTATATGTGTGTGTGCTTGCTTTTCTCCAGTCAATGCTAGTTACAATGGAGGAGTGCCCAAGAGGTCCCGCACTGCCTACACCCGCCAACAGGCTCTTGAGCTAGAGAAAGAATTCCACTTCAACCGCTACCTGACCAGACGCAGGCGTGTGGAGATTGCACACACGATGTGCCTGTCCGAACGTCAAGTGAAGATTTGGTTCCAGAACAGAAGGATGAAGTGGAAGAAAGATCACAAGCTGCCGAACACCAAGATTCGCTCCGCAAGCTCATCTTCGTCTTCCGGAGCCCAGCAGCAGCAACAGCAGCATATCAAAACAGGCACGCACCAGCAGCTCGTTCCCACGCCGTGCGCCTCGAACCTATAGTGATGGAACCCTCGCGCCAAAAAAACAACAGACTGAGAAAGGCAAACAGAACACAGCAACGGATTTTTGTGGACCGATTCTCGAGTATGTCCCCCACGGTATTAACCATTTCCCTAGGCCGTTGGGCCTGACGCGTCCTCCTTGGACGCTCTCATCCTCTCATCGTGTGTTCGCTCTCTCATTTTTTTTAGTTCCAAATCCGTCACTTACTGCCCAAGAAGGCACCTCAAATGTATGTATTTGTTTATTGAGACAGAAGAATAACGCACATTCAAATGCACCGCAGGACTTTGGACTATATGTATACTTCTCATTGCATAGAATAAAAAGAAAGCAAATGAGAACAGAGACACGAGACCTCATTTTTCTTTTTCATCTATGCAATGTTTTTGTTGTTTCTCATGGAAAGTTCTAATATACTTGAAAGAAAGACTATGTTTTAGGAAAGCCCACCGACGAGCTATCAGCTGTTTTAGAATGGGGTTGGGTCAGAGTTAGGATTTAGCTCGTGTGTGTGAGTTGGTTTACTGTTGAATGTGTTATTAAGTCGTGTAATGTCCAGGTGTCTTTCAACCCTAATGAAAATGGAAAAATCATAGGAAGGCACAATACTGAATCAATTTTGTCTTTAAAAAAAGGCATCCTTTTTGTTTGTTCGTGTTGAAGTGTTAACTAGTTTTATCTGTGATAGTGTCTCACAATTTTGTGTTGTGATCTAAACTGTGAATATTTGTATGTGTTGTCTGATTAATTGACGTTGTAACATTGTATTGTAGTTACGGCCCATGCAAGAAACTCTCCCCGTGAAATAAATATGTACTTCAATATATGGCTGATATTGGTTTGGGTATTAGATTGTAATACATTTCTAAGTAATATGCATTGCGTTCCATGACAAATTCGCATGGTAACAATATTTCTTACCTGTTGCATGTGGATGCTCACATGGCTCGCGATCTCAATGAGTATAGTGCTTGTTCCTTTTAAGTTATGAAATAACTTAACTATACTTTCTATTATTACAAAAATACTTTACAATATTCAAAAATATTGTAAAGTATACAATTAAATTAAATTAGCTATCCTATCAGCTAGTAGTGTTTCGTATGTTCATGCACGATGTAGATAATTCACTTGATCTTATACATTTAAAACTATCTTCTTACAAAGTATATTTATTACGTCATTTTGACAGAATGCGTTTCAAGTTGTGTGGTTGGTTATCTGGTTTCTCCGAAAAAACGACTTTATTAGAACTAGGCCTTGAATATTGGTTTGTTGATTTTCAATGTATTTCAATATTTCTACAAGCTCAAAAGGCTTCTTTTGAGGTGTCTTTTGAGCTTGTTTCTACCTAGAACCAAAAAATACAAACCAAGAAACAATTAATTCCAAAAAGAAAAGCTTACCTGAAACTCAAGAATGGTTCCCGGTACAAGGGAGGCCTGATAACAGTTTGGTGAACTTTTTTGTTTGTGATAACTCCCAAAAGGTGTTGAAAACGGCTACTCAGCTATGACGTTTTAGTAATTAGTGTCTCTGTTACATTATATGGTCAAAATTCATAGTTAACACAGCTAAAAATGAATAGCATAGGTATGTGATTGGACGATCTGTTAATTAGCAGGGTGATATCACAGTGTTAAAACACTAACAATGTTCCAAAACTGTAATTTGGATGTCCACCACATATGGGCACCTTTTTTTTTTTTTCCTGGCGGAATCATTTTTGGTTCTTTGGAAAGAGTTCCACGTATAATTCAAGAGGGTTCTATGTAGAATTAAAAGGTTCGTTTTTCTGTGTGAACACGAACCCCTATACGCATTGCCATAGAGATATATTCTACCTATCTCAAATTATAACCACAACGTGCATTTCTCTCAAATCCCAGTGCGCCAGCATGAGTGTTGGTCACTACCAGCTACATCCAAACAATCGAATGGTTCAACTAGAGGACACAGTAGTATCTGGCCAATCATCGACTTAGAGCACTCCGTGTGACCCCTGACCTTACGATACACACAATGTCCAGACCTTGGTGGCGTTTTTAGGGGGTTTATTTGCCCACGAGACAATGAGGAAACAAAATGGCGTATAGGTGTGCAATAGTGATGTTGATTCAAAGTCGTCTCCGGTGCTATTTGTCAAACTAACTCTTGTCAGATCATGGCAAAGTGAAGGATGTGATGCCCCACGCTTATAGCTGTTAAAAAGACATTTAAGGTTTATATAACAGGGATCTAGTTAGCCTGTGTATAGGTCCGAGGTTATATTAATTTGAAGGGAGTCGGCCAAGAATTCTCTCATTTTTGCGCGGATATGTTACCAAAATTAAATCAAAGGACATTGTTATTGTTTTCCGTCAGAAGCATATTTAATCTAGGATATTGTACTTTACAATCATCAGTGACTCATCCTATGTTTCATTATATAATGTTGGCCTAAGTGGAATGTCCTAGCAAGTGCATAACTGTCGGAGTATTTTATCAAATGTCATTGTGCACAGCAGGAATGGAATGCGTAATAGGCATACAACTATGCAAACTCCATCTGAGCTTGAAGTGGATACAAGTGCAATTCAATAAAAACATATATAATTACACAAAGGATCTTGCCAACTAGTGTGTATGCCTTATCGGTACCAACATTTGACGCAGATTTGGAATGTAGAAAACGGCATTTTGGATGATTGGCACAGGTTTTACGCAGTCTCTGGTGATGTCGAGATAGTTAAATTAGACATTTGAGCTCATTTAATACCCGACTAGAGGTCACTCCCAATGTACTACATTTTTTATATGCGCTCTCACGTGACTTATTCAATAATGAATGCCCGCGGGTCGAAAATAGATATGAAAATCGGCAGAATTTTCATTTGAAGTGATCCTCCGCGGAGCACGAATCAAATATTCTCAACTCTGCTAAACCCACGCTTCTTTCCGTCAGTTTCCTGGTTTCGTTTCTGATTGTGAGTAGACTTTGATTTTTTATTTCCTAAGTTGTTTCGCTTTGCGTTAAATCATTGCGTAACCGTTAGCGAAAAAGCAATTTGAAAATGTATAAACAACACATTTCTAAATGTTACATAGAATTTCAATAGTTGTCATGTAAAGATGGAGGTCGAAAATGATTCTGTGCTAATTCAGTTATATGGTTAGACATAACATTCAACTCGAGTTCAAGGCGCGCAGCCAGGCAGTATTTAGTTTGAAAGAAAGCGCATCATATTGACATTTTTAAATTTCTACATGACATCTGTACTTTTCCATAATATTTCATTTATTGGCAAATGTACCCGCAAAATATTAAAAAACTATCTATGAAATTGCAACGTGGCATAAACTTTGAGAAGCTCATGCAACTGAAAAACAAGTTAATTATATAAACGCTGTGATATCCCGTTGATATAAAACTGCTGAGTTTGACAAAGACATCCACTAATTATTATTGTGTGCTCATTACACCGCTTACATTCAAGCGTCTAGAGCCCAGAAATGCCACTTTGTTAACTGACCATAAATAAGCTAATTGAAAATAAACCGTATAATTAATTCGACCCAAGTGTATATTGGCATTGCACATAAGTGATAACAAGATTGAGCGAGGAAAATAACATGTTTATTCACACACAAAATCTGTAACAGTCTTAGATTTGTATTTTCTTGACACAAAAACACATTTCTTTTGGGTTTAATGAAGTTCAGAAATGTTCATAAAAACAATACATTCATTCTTAATCTGTCATTCACCAACTTTTTGTAAAAGAAAATACATTTTATGCCAATTTTTATGCGCATTTGTGTTTTAAGTCTCGTTCTGTAAGCCAGATGCAAAATATAAGTAGGCTATTGTGCATGGATGAGTTTTCCACATTGCTAAAAGAGCGCCTCAATGAGAAAAGACACAAAGAACAATCAAGGACTAAGTTAAACATTAACAGATCATCATTCTCTCCCCAAAGAATGACTTTGAGTTTTATGTAGCATTCTATATAAAAAGTTGTAGTAAGCACAGGTCTATAATTAAGTAAAAAATGAACCGTGTAACTAATTTACAATTAAATTAAAGTTTCATTAATAATAATTAGTATTACGTAGTAGTATTTTGATTGTTATTATCATTGTTTTTCTCTGTTGTTATTGTTTGGTGTCAGATAAATACGTTTTGTTTTCTGCGTTTATAGCCAACTTAGAACTTGCTTAACGTTAACCTGCAAATACCTCGATATACATTAAAAGGTGTCACAACAGAAATGCTACATTAATATCCCTTTTTTACAACATATACTGACACAAACCACCAGATCTGAGTCTTTCCCGTCTAAACATGGACGCCAAGTTAACTTAGGGCGTCGAATTTCGAATTAGCCTTGATGTTGGCCGATGTAAACCCCTGAGAAAGAGTTATCTTCCACTGAGTGTGTCCGTAACCCAAGCCTTGCTGTTAAGAGCTCCAAATGTCAACATTGCTGGGAGATATGTACCGCTGTCTGGCGAACATCCAAACGCCAAGCTCTGTAGCAGTCTTAGGCTAATGCATACGACCAGCTTGGAAATAAAGTGTTAACAAAGACATTTAAAAAATCAAGGGTAATAAACTGCTTAAAATAAAAAAATACCCACCCCAAAAAGTATCCGAACCCTTCCCAGCTGAGAAAGGAGGTATACCTCTTATTTGGTTATGCAGTCTCTATCCTTGTTTTTGACCGCAAATATCTCCACACTAGACTTTCGGTGCATCGGTTTGGGTCAGGGAAAAGTTCAGGTGCGGTGGCGAGAGGCGTGGGAGAGGGGATCTGTGTTCCGTCCTCCGTCAGCTCAAGCCACAGATGCTCTCGGTTGTTGCCCGGCGCCCGTGGAGTGGTAGATATATGCAAATCTGGACAAACTAGAAATCCAGATAAAGATATCAATCACATTAATATATCACCAACATTTCCCCCCAAATAAAGCCTTAACTATTTAATAATTCAAAGTAATTAAAGTGTAGTCACCTCTTAAAAATAATACTATAAAATTATGTATACATTAAATTCACGAATAGGCTAATTCAAACACAAATCTAGAGCCTGCTCACTCTTCACAGTGGTCTGAAAGGTAAACTGATAAGAGATTGTCTCCTCCTGCTCTGGTTTTTAAAAGTTTAAACGTCTCAAGTTGTAGTTTTAGAAGACAAAGGGTGGTGTGCGAGTGGGATGCGGTCCATGTCCGCTTGGGGTGATTAATAGTTATGGTGGAACATTTCCACGCCCGCTGCTTAGTGTTGACAGAAAACAAGCGCCAAACGGTGCCGCGAGAAGGGCGGCACTTCCGGATAAGGTTTAGACTGTACCCAGTACCTTGGAAGTCTAAACGATATCTTGTAGCTTTGTGGGCCAAGCTTAATACGTTGTGCCCATTACGCATTGTAATAGAACATGTATTCAAAGTAAATTTGTCTACTGCCCTTTAGCCCTCATGTCCTACGTTTTCACGAAAAGTAGACTAGTTGTCATGGTACTATCTGTTCCTTACCTCTCTCGTTACTAGGATTCGGGTATGCCCTCAACGTAAACCTATAATTCCCAGCATCACTCAACTGTCGGTATGAAATACGTACGAGCTGCAGGTTGAATGGAAGGTCCCTCAATTGACGGGAGGGGGGTAAAGAACCTGCTCCTTGAGCTCACTCATGCACTTCTCCACTCAGCTCAGATCAGTACTGAGTGACACACAGCTTTGGCTATCGAGATGCTCACCTTTACGCTGTGTTCGGACAGGTAACTATGAGACATGTAATTTCCATCCGGCAAACAGCAGGCTATTGACTGACTCATGAGTGGGTGAGTAAGTAGTTGTGGCTCGGGGATGGCGTGGGTGCGATATTAAGTGCCACTGCTGCCCACTCTGCATACAATAGCCCCTGCCATATCGCTCTATGAAACGAAGGGGAGACTACATAGTAGTTGAGTGATCAGTCCACCGGTAAAGGTCTTCCTAGAGGGGAAAAAGCCCTCTCTATTTCGCATAGTGCGATGTGTCGCACCACAGCGTCAAACACTTCCCTTGCTCTGCTAGAAACCATATTGAGTAGTTGTAGACTATTAGCCTACATCGGGATTAGCGCATGCTGTTCACGCTAATTTGCATTGCAGATGCAAGTCTCTAAAACTGAACACACGACAGAACCCACACTCTTAGGAATCAGAGGCGAGGAGAACTGCGCTGAGAGACCTGCCCCATCGACAGATACATTGCAGTGTCATGTAAACCTATTTTCTCCTTGTGATCCGTTTCTTCTCAGGGGCAATGACTGCCTCCATTAATGATTCACCGACTCAAATAAAAAGGGTTTAAGTTGACGTTGTGTCACGTGTGCTGGGCGCATAATACGGCGCCGCGTTATGGCACGGGAGAGAGAACCGGAGTCCGGGTCTGGCCATACGATGCTGATTACGTGCGTCCCCCCGTTTTCTGTGAGTCGAGTCGGGGCTTTGTAGACTTTTTCGGAGGAGAGAAAGAGGGACAGATAGAACGGGGTTCTGACTTGGATGGTATTAAATGGCTGTCACGGACGGATATGTTTTTCCACGCGGACAGAGTTAAAGCTTGTGCTTGGGGAGGATGGATTATATTTTGAGGTATTTCCGCCGATTGTTCATTACTGTCGTGAGTTATTGCCACGCGAGGCAGAGGTCAGTAAAAAAAGACTCAGTGGTTTTGCCTGGATGGAAAATTAGGAATGGAATATCTTTAAAAAGTGTGATGGTAGTTTGTCACGTTTCTTTTTTTAATGTTCATCAGGCTACATAAATGAATTACATGAAACATAACTTCAGTACTAAGACATGTACTTTACTTTGAGAACATATTAGCTTGCCTTCAAGTCCACACAACAATTGCCCATACTATGGAGTAACCTAATACCATTGGTGTCTATAGATATCAAAACAGAGTAGTCATTTTCAGTTTTATTTTGATCCACAAACTCATTACCATTACCTTTTTTCTTCAATAAAGCAATTTGCAAATTAGGCAACCATTGACACAGATACATCACATTTGCAGTTGGCCTACATAGCCGTTTGTAAATAAAATCAACCAGTTTAATGTTTATTGTAAGAAGAAAACAAATAAACTGAGTTGAAAGCTGCCATGACATCCTGCTCATGGTGTAATTTCGTTCCCTATAAATTTGTGGTGTTATATGCAGGGTTTCTATAAAGGATAAATCAAATTGAGGTACATCAAAAGTAAAGAAAAGCTGTGGGGTTATGCTGCTCCGCCAGGGAAACGAGGATATAATGGAAGACTGAGTGCCATCCAGGACCGCGCGGCCGTGCTGAGGTCATGGCGCTTGCGTGTGATTTATGGGCGAAGGGACTTGGGGCAGCCGTTGCGCGAGAGCTAATGACTACCTGATCCAAGTGGGAAAAAATAGACATAAAAAAGAAAAGCTACAACAGGAGTCTAAGATTCTTGTTTTCTTGGTTCGTTTTTTAATTGTTTGAGAGGAAATCTGATTGTTGATTGTGAGATGTGTTCTTTTTTCTACAAGCCAAATGTAGGATATTTAAGATAAAATGTTATTCAACAATTAATACGCCTATATGTGTGAATGTGGGTAGATATTACGCCTTTCTATAATTATGTTTATATTCCTTGCATAACACACATAGGATAACAATATCATATAATATAAAAATTTAGCCACAGCAACAACACGTGCATGATAATTCCAAATAATTTAAACAGCTACGTCTCTTTTATCCACATTTTGTCAATTTGCTGGACTTATTTTGAATGTTAATGGGGTGTATTTTTACATATTAATTAGTCTAACCCTAATACATTGCATTGCATGAATTGGTGAGTTGTAACTTAACGTTGTCATAACTCGCTTCTACTAATATAGTAGTAGGATAATGTAGCACCATTTTTTTTTATATCTATATAAATATGAACTTATGCGTTTGCTATAATTTTGCATCTTCAGGTTTATTTGGGAAAGCAGTTTGGCTAACGTAACGTTTATTCATATTTTTTTCCAGAAATCTACCAATATAAATCCCTACCACACTACTGTGTTCACGAGACTCGGTAAGTCCACATTTATATACGTCCTTATTAAAATACACTCCAACATATGCACTGGCGTGTACACACACGCATAGTTTCTACACTTCACAGTTTGTGGCGGTGATATGAAACGCCCAAGAGGAATAATTCCGTATCTTCCGTATATGTATTGTGCTGTAATTTGTCACTATAAAACCAAACGGAGAATCGCTATTTTTGGAGAGGGACCTTGATCCATTCAATAAAAAATCTCTGGTTAACCATCTACCTCGACGTGGGCTTTAAGCTACACTTGCTGTAAAATAGTATGCCGACTCCCAACATTGTTTATGGTTTGTGTTCGTACTTATTGTATTAACATCAACCAGCTATGTTCACTGCGTCCATGACATCTAACCCCGTAGCTAGAGTCGGAATTAAAGCACAATCACGACTCAGCATTTCTCAAAAACACAAAGGAGTAAATAATTATACCAAGTCACTAATCTGCTTTGAAAAAAAGGCAACGTTAGCACAAAAAATCCTCACGCGTGAATTTTTGTCCCACTCACCCTCCCACGTCTTCCATGTTCTACCTTTTTATTGTGTTGCTGAATCAGTCCTTACATCCGAACATCCTGCGGCCTCAGACGGCAAGAGAAGTGCTCTGGAA
Organism: Esox niger; assembly: GCA_016801105.1. NCBI lineage: Eukaryota > Metazoa > Chordata > Actinopteri > Esociformes > Esocidae > Esox > Esox niger. The sequence continues at coordinate 91,001 of JACXGJ010000746.1, forward strand.
GCCTTTACTGCACAGAGATGCGAGAGGACATACATTATTGCTTTGGCTGCAAACCACACACTTCGCATAGGGATTCCCCCTTGGTCTCGGTATCTCTCTCCCCCTGCTCGTCTGCTCTCCTTCCTCTGTTTTCCCTTTTGTAGGTGTACCTTCTGTCAATGTTTCTCACGATGTGGGTATTTCCCTTGGTTCGTCCCAGTCAAGGCATTAATCCGCGACATCTCCTGTTCATAAAAGCACCGTTTATTTATTTTCAAACCATTCGTATTCCTCCACATATTTTTTTTAAATTTGTTAACACCCAAAATCCCCATCTCCGTTTCACAATGATAGTATTGATGTGCTAAACACAATGCAACAATGTTGGTTAATGATTAAGTTGTGGATGGACGCCCTTTATGGCTCTTATAGTAATGGTAATGCGCGGTTATCTTCTGCTCTGCTTTACCCGGGCAATATCTAAACGTATCATGTGATCATTATTCGAGTCTGTGTTTAATACATAACACCTAATGTCATAAAACAAAAACCGGATATGGGATGTTTATGTTTTTTGTAAAAACATTGACTACTACTTTATCAAGTGGGGGAGGAGAGACAAGATTTGAAGTGGCTTTCTGTGTCCAAGGCGCTAGTTCATTTGCATAATTGTTCTTGTCTATGGTGACGCTATGTTTCGGGGGAGTTCACTGGTCTGGTGATGTCTGCACGAACACATAGTCCAGCATAGCCCTAGCTAGGTTTAATTTTGGTATGAGGCATGGGCACTGCTCTTGCATGTGATAAGTTCAACCGGGAGGGCAGATAGCGCTTATCTGGGCGACCCAAGTGCTCACGCCTGCTTTCGTAATCTCGGTATACCTTTCCCCGTCCAACAGAAAAAGGATTTCGTTTCTTCTGTACACAGAATCCTTCGCCTCTTCGCTTTTTCTGTTTGGCTGATGAGTCTTGTAAGTGCTAGGCGTAGTCGGTTGTTGCAGCTTCTACCCTTGCTCGCTTTGCCTAAACTTTTTCTCTGGACTACTGTTTTGATCGATTTCGTCGCTGAATGAGAAAATATTGCGTTGTGGTCTGCATTCGTCGTCAGAGGATACGGTAAGCAGGCCAGAAATAGTCTCTCTCTCAGTTGTAAATGAAGGAGTTTGTGTCGCGCGGTGATTTATCACCATATGACTTACATCTCGGTTCAGGAAGAGTTCACACAGGCAGCCAGATTTCTCTCTCGCCCGGAGCAGGGACTCAGCATTCGTAGGCTCGAGTCTGTCTTCTCTCTGTCTTCTCTTTACTGCCGTGTCTTCCTTTTTTCATTTTTTTCAACCAGCCTATTTATTTTGGAAATGCATCAAAAGCTTTCTGATACGTTTTCCAGCGTAATGCTTTAAGAGCTGGTGTGGTGATAGGATGTTGTATTCATTTTTAGTCTGGGGTGTGTTGGAGGCAAAAATAGTTTTTTTTATGTTTTGCTTATCGTGGTGCATTATGGTTAAAAAGTGTACTAGTTAAAAAGTTAGCTAGAATTGACTATTTATTGTATAAGCCAAATTAAGATTTTTTATTATTGTTTATTGTTGACGTAATTGGTTAATTACTATCACTGTTATTAATATTATTTAGTGTTGTATGTTGTTGTGATCGAATATAAAGCCTATTTTTTGAGTCACGAAGCTCTTCGAAAACCAATTTCAGAAATGTATTTAGATTAACAGTATTTTGGACTGTCAAACAGGTAATAAAATGCTTGTTTTAATACACAATAGAGTGTATCATATTTCTTTGGGGGCTACCGTCACAACTTGTTTGTTTTCCTTAATACTGCTGTATCGAATTACATTTTTATCTTAAATCTGTGATTTTTTAGATTACTCACAAAATGTGTTTTGTGTGACAGGGTTATGTTTGAGAAGCTGTGATTACTGTCTTAACGTTTTCGTCCGTCACCAATGCTTCACAAATGTGGACCACTCTAACGAATTACTACTACATTTTTAATATTGTGTTGTACCCATTTGCCCACAATTTATCTCGAAGAATATACCTATTTAATCAACAGAATCGTTTTTAATAGCTTATCATTATATAAACGACGAACATACGTTTGATATCCCTTCTCATTGGATTCACAATGGCTACCTTACGTCTTTGAGTCGGTTAGTAGTAAGCCTGTAGTTAAAGGCTACATCCCAGATCTCTTTTTCCCTGAATATCAAACAAAATACCGGTAGCCTGGCATTTCACCGGGCCGATGTCTGCAGTGCGCCGTCTCGGCCTAGTGACCCCCATACATCACTGGGATGGGCGCCCAGGCCGACAGCACCGACAAGAACCATTATTATGGGCCTGCAAGGGAAGTTCACGTCTTGGTCATGGAGATACGCGGATGCCCACCCGCACCCCGTTTTTCAGGTTTTCTCCTGGCCCTTTCATCCATCTCAGTTCCACAAACGCATGCAGCAAAAAACTGGGGAATGTCATTGTTTATGCTTTTAGCCAGGTGTCTTGGCTGGGGCAGGCTGAAGTACACCGCGTTGAGAAGTAACCTGCTCCGCGAAGAGAGATATACTTTTAAACATTGACAATCTGGAAAAATATGCATATTCCGTACCGAAACTATTGTAGATCTGAGGAGCAATTTTCCCCATAATAATAATTATAATAATGATGACAGTAACAATATATGTAATATTATAAAGCTTAATTAAAACTAAAGAACAAATATCTTTAGGCCAAGTTTACAAAAGGCCTGTGATTTAGCGTTGCATATTTATTTTATTTTGGCATAAATATTACCATGACACAGTTAAGAATTGTTTTCATACTCTTAGGCTTATTTATGTTGATGCAGTTGGCACAAGTGCAGATGGTTATATGAGGTTTGTGCATGCCTTTGTGCGGTGTGTTGTTAACCATAAGGTAAACGATAATAGCCAAAGAACTGTTGCCCCTATTTTGCCTCCATAGTCTCCGGTGTCAGCCCTGTATTGAAAAGTAAGATGGATCGCCACCATTTCTTCTCCTCACCGTGCTTCTTGTAACCCTAGGTTCACCCAAGGAGGCCATTGGCGAAGAGGCGTCACGTGACCAAGGGCCAATGTTATTCTACAAGGGTGTCAAGACCCTGTCAGTTTTTGAAATAAATATTGGGAAACGGCGAGATGCAAAAGGCAACCTACTACGACAGCTCTGCAATTTACAGTGGCTACCCGTATCAAAGCGCAAATGGCTTCAGTTATGATGCCAATCAGGTCCAATATCCCCGAGCCTCTCATGTGGAAAGTGAGTACCATCGACCCGCCTGCTCCTTGCAGTCCCCAGACGGCTCGGTCTCCATGCAGAAGCCGGGTGAAATGGCGGAGAGCTGCGATAGGAGCACTGCCGTCCAGGCTGCGCAGCCACCCGTCCTCACCGAAAACAATCAACCGCAGGTGTCGGTGTCTGTCCCACAACCCCCTTCCCAGTCCCCTGGCTCTCTCAACCAGAACACGAGCAACGGCTCCAGTCAACCCAACTCAAAGAGTTCTGTGCATGGCTCGCCGACCTCCACCACCCGCAAGAACATATTCCCATGGATGAAGGAGTCCCGTCAGAACCAGAAGCCTAAAAACAGTAGCTCCAGCTCAGGTATATGACCTACCTATAGACCTCCACTTCAAAACCCCGATACAATTACCACCATTATTCGTACATAAATACGTAGTTATGTGATAATTTACTGATACATAACATGAAACAGTTACCTACATGCCCGCGAGTTTTCGGAGTTATTTTCCTCAGAGGAAACGGACAATGTTTCAGTTAGGCCATCAGAAAATGCTCATATGTGTAAATTCTGAAACATTTTCCTAACAAATTGCGAAGTATAATTGATCCATTATGATGCATGCCTTATGATGTACTGTGCATACTTACTCATTTTGAACATCTTTAGTATATATCCTGCTTTAGCAGGCCTTTTGTTCACACCCTCTATGTCAGTAGGCTTCTCCCCACAATTATGCATCCATTTGCATATGAATTATTTTCCATCGTTACTACGATGTGTTTTTAGTATAATGACACGAACCTTATTATCTTTTATAAAGTAACCCTGTTTTCTTCTTGACTTTGCTCCGCCATTTGTTGTCCGTATGCTTTAGCGTTGACATGTTGCTTGAATAAACATCACATATTGACCCTGATCACACAACCGCTTCGTGTAGGACAAGAAACAAACACGCTAAACAGTTGTTCCAATTTACTTGCTTTGATTAGAGGCGAGATCAAGAGCTCGCAGTTGTTTACCAAAGATGTAACCCAAAGTTCAAAGATTATTACATTCCCATAGACTTACCAGATCATATTGTCTCCTTAGGCCAGTATGCCTATTTATGTCGAACCTTTGGGAATTTATTTGGTGAGAAGAGAAAGAAGGGGGCATCCAGGAATCCAGATAGTCTACTGAATAACGTTTATCACGATTCTGTCCAGACTGTTTCATACACAGGCCTAAATATTCAGATTAAAATCGTTTATTACTGCCATTTGACGAATTTTACGCACATACGATGTTAAACATTTTTATTCGGTAAATTACGATTGCATGGGTATAGCATTTTTCGTGTAGCTGAAAGAATGAATATAGCATCGTTTTTGAAACTGAGATGGTGAAAAGAGTTCTTCCCCCATTTACTAAAAAAGCTAACTTGTAACATTATGTCATGCTGCATTCCTCTCGCCCAGCGGTCTGGCTGACTGTACAGTAGCTAGTAGTGAAACTTATTAGGTGTTGGCAGTCTGCCACAAACGGTAAATAGACCAATACCTTCCTGTGCAGCAGCTGAGCCCATGCCATTTAGCAAGGTGAGACTCGTAGAAGGCATGGCGAACTTCAGAGTATCCACCCAATACTGAACACATACCTTTCTTTCCCCGAATGAGAACCAATTTATGGAATTATTTTGGGTTCCACGTAGAATCCTCTTTGAAAAGGGTTAGACGTGGAACCAAAAATGTCTCTAAATAGAAGTTAAAAGGGTTATTCAAAAGGTTATTGGATGGGGACATCTCATTGCATTTCATTCTATTGCTTGTATGCTCTAATGTGAAAGTTCCTGTCGAGATGCAAAAAAACTCCAAAGTTAAATGTTAGAATAATCTATGTAGGCTATATGCATTTGAATGAGCCATAGCGTTTAACCCTACCTAATATTTCGTTTTCATAGACTGAGACAACGATAAATATCACCCCAATCACAAAACGACCCAAATTTGTTGGGCTTTTGGATACTTACTTGTCACTGTAACCCTAACGGATATATCTAATGGCATTAGTACCGGCCCCAGTCTCGTTGGTGTCCTATCTGATTTATCTGCATTTGAAAACTTATGAATTATATGTGCATTTTTACGTTTATGTGGAGAAACCTTTATAGTCAGCTATATCAATCTTCTCACTGTAGGTCTTGTTCTTGTGCTTACTGCTGTTGTTGGTTACTGATTGATGGTCTTCCTTTTCCTCTTCCGCGCAGTTGAGAGTTGCCCTGGAGACAAGAGTCCTCCGGGAGGGTCAGCAGCGTCGAAGAGAGCCCGGACGGCTTATACCAGTGCACAACTGGTGGAACTAGAGAAAGAGTTCCACTTTAACCGTTATCTCTGCAGACCCCGCAGGGTCGAGATGGCTAACCTGCTCAACCTCACAGAGAGGCAGATTAAGATCTGGTTCCAGAATCGCAGGATGAAGTATAAAAAGGATCAGAAAGGGTGTGGCATGATGCCGTCTCCCGGGGGACAGTCCCCTCGGAGCCCCCTCGGTCCATCCCCCGGTGGTGGTGTTGGTGGAGGATACCTCAACTCTATGCATACTCTGGTTAATAGTGTCTCTTACGAGTCCCAGTCGCCAACGTCTTACAATAAGCCCTCTCATAATGCATATGGTATGCCCACGTCATATCCCACTTCCTTGAACAGCTCCCTAAACAACTGCCCGCCCTCTCAAAAGAGGTATAACGGGACTGGCGGTTCGGCCACGCCCGAGTATGACGCGCATCCTCTTCATAGCAATGGCAGCTATGGGACTCACTTACAGCAGGGCAGCCCTGTGTATGTAGGTGGTAGTTATATCGATTCAATGCCCAACAACGGGGCCTCCATTTTCGGTCTGACTCACCTCTCGCACCCGCCGTCCACAAACATGGACTACAATGGAGCAATCACTATGGGCAGTAGTCGCCATCACGGAGTGTGTGATCCGAACGCGACTTACACAGACCTTACGCCGCATTACTCTCAGGGAAGAATTCAGGAAGCACCCAAACTGACGCATCTGTAGCCGGGATGCAGCCCGGATCACTCCGCCCTATTGTCTTACGTACAGAACCACCACCGCTTTGTTTCTTTTTTTTCAGTAGCTTTTTCACCTCCTTTTGTTTATTTTATGTTTGTTATATGATATGGTTTAATGTGTGAAGTAGCATAGGAAAGTAGACTAATTCCTCTTGCTTGAAATGTCTCTATTCTCTATAGTGTTATTGTTCCACACCGTCATATTATCTGAGACGACACGCGCGGGGGCACATTCACAGACCTATTTTATCTTCAACATGTTTCTAAAAACAAAAATCAAACAGGGTTTATGAACAAATTTAATAGTATTCTTTTAATGTGAATTTGTTCGTTTTTTATTTATCTGCATTTGAATAATGTTTTGCATTTTGTTGCACTTGTGGAAGGATCCTTATAGGAATCATGAGCAGGGTTTTTTGAGATACAAGCTTTAAATAAGTAGGGTCTGGATATCCAGCCAAAGACCTAACCAGCTTGTGTTGTGTTGGACTTTCAAAATGTTATTTATTTTGTTCTGACGTAATATGGAGTTATTTAGTATTATTTGACCCCATCCCCTCATGTGCTCTTTGTATGTGGCAAGGAAGATTACTGGAACCATTCCATCTCTAGTTGTACTCCTTACCTGTAGCCCGCAGAGAGAAGACTTACAGATCAATCTGCATCTCACACGCTGATATGTTGCTGTTTTCTCTTCCTGGAGGAGTTTTTATTTGATTTCATTACGAATGTAAACAAGCAATCATGCAATAATTTTGAAGGGAAGGATAGACATTATAGACGTTACTTTATTGAAAAGTCCAGATATCACCAAGTTTCTGTTTCAGTGTCATACATTCCATGCTGCTCCAGTTCGAACAAATAAATAAATGAATTTAAATATAAATGTATCTTTCAAACGTCATTTGGAGGGTATTTGAACATAGACACAAACTACAAACTGCATGAACACACGACAGAAATGGTCGACATAGCAGTCAATAATAATAGTGGCAATAATACTAATAAGCTCATTTTATTACACACATTATTTTATTACACACAAAGGTATACTATTTTTCTCAATAGTTTTCTCAATACAAAATATCTGAAGAACTGTGTTATTTAATAGTGACAATAATCACGAAAACATTTAAAAAGTGACTTGTATTCTCTGTTTCGTAACTCGTGGGCACATCAGAACCTCTGGTGGTTGCCTTGTTCCGGCGCTTCATTCAAGTTGGCATATCCATAAAAATTAAAAAGTCAAGAGGATCTTCTGTAGAATCTGTTAAGATAAAATAGGTTAAATGAGAAATCGTTTGTGGAAAGAAAGTTTGCTGATAGGCCCATAGTCAGTCACTCAATATTAAGCCCCATGTTTCAAAAAGATTATGGCACTGTAGGATTAACACAAGCATCTATTTCGGAATCTATTATAGCTATTAACAAATGTAAATGTGACTAAAATTAATATGATGTAAAGCAAGAAACATTTATTATTTATGTCAATATAATAAGCTATATCAAATGCAGCTACATAAGTGTATGTGGACAGAGATTTGCTGCACACTATTTTACTTGTAGCAGTAAATTTGAATCAGCATAATTTCAGATTGTGTTATTGTGCGATGATATATAAAACCTACCAAGATTATAGCGAGTGTATTTCTTAAAACTATATTTTTTTAGGATACATTTTAATGAAACGGTTTCCTATTTTTTGTCATGCCAACATTCAATTGACTCAAAAAGATGTCTATCTTTTATGTCTATCACATACCACTTAACATTATTTTCTGTTGAATTATGTTGATTACATTTAAGTACTTATTTTCTAATAATTTCAAATGAATACATTGATGGAATATAGGTCAACATAAGACAAAACAATACAACATTAAATGCCCTGGGCTACATATTGTGCAATAACTATAATTCGCAAATAATAAGAGACCAAATTAGTAAATGAATAGGAATCCCCTTAAAACCATTTTAGAATAGGTTAATGCTCTACTCGAATTTGTTTTATTTTAAAAAAGGAAGATATGACAAGCACTCTATGATCCTGACATATGGCTAGCAAGGGAACATAGAACAATTGAAATATGGTCTGTCAGAATACACTGAGCCCGTTTGGATCCAACACACACACACACACACACACAAACACACATTCTCTGTCTTACGCAAACACACATACACACTGAAACACACGTACAGCATTGATTTGACCCATATGTAGGAGATTTTTACGCAGTGTAAATAGGTTTTCGAGTTAAAATAAGGAATTGCCATTCAATGTATTCCCTCTGTGGGAAAGGGGTCTTAAATCATTCTGCCCAGAATCCCCTTGTAGAAAAGTGTGTGGGTCTGCGTATGGTTCACAGAAAGCCGCCACCCACTCCTTGCTTCGCACACAAAGCTTAGCCTATGCGTAATTCCAAAATGCCTTCGGTCTCCTTTGCAGTCCTGTTCTTCACCACACACTTTCCCCACTAACGACAAACCCACGCTATAAGTCCAACAAATAGAATGCCTTTTTGTAAATAACGCAGACATATTTTCTTTTTTATGCTGAAAAAAAATGCAATGGAGATTTTTGTTTAGCCTACTCACCGTTTATGTGCATAATCGCAGGTCTACACATTTCCCCCTTGTATTTGTATGTCTTAAAACATCCCTTAACGAAAGAAAAAAGGACTGTGAACAGAAACGCGTTCTAATCTGAGTGGCCAGTGTTTCATGCCGCTTCCTGGCTGCATTTGATCCGGGGGAGAGTTAGAAGCCTTAAATGTGTTCTGAGGGCACGGAGCTGTCAGACCTTTTGGCGAGTAAGATTGATCGCGCGCAGGCTTCCAGGATTCTTTGTTTGGTATATAAGCAATAATTTGAGCGAGGCCTACCACTTCTTTTCTTCCTCTCTCCCACTCTTTCATTTTCCTTTCCTGCAGAATACAACATACTATAGCGAAACTTGGCTGAAAAACATGAGAAAATGTGGCCTTTACAGATTATACTGGTACCTAACTTAACTGTGCAGTTAAGTTCGGTACACAGACGTATCCTTCTAAATAATTTCTGTACAATGTACTCAGTAAATGTACTGTAAATACCTACTCCAATGGTTGGGATTTATGTTCGTCTGTGCACCAATATGTTTAATGAATGAGTGAAAATAAGGTTTACATTTAAATATTATAGTTTTCTACATTCCTTTCCTTGTCAACCACGGCAACAGCTCTACTGTGACATCCCTAATCTGGAGAAACCCTGAAGTTGCCTGAAGACCAGATTGGATTGTTTTTCCTAAAGTTTTTTGTTGGTTCATATCGAACAACCTCAATTGAGTATAACTGGGAACAGCTTACAATGCTATGTACAACGCAGAGGGGTATTCAAAAGTCTGTTAAGATACATTTTGTGCACATACTTGTACTGCATTAACTTATTCATATAATAATATACATTAATTGGATATGCTGTTTGTATGTGTACACATGCCTAATCTGTAAATTGGCATTTTGCACCACATTTACCTTAGTATGTAATACTTGTATTGCATTGTGGGTGTAGCCGATGCCTCTGTATGTTTGTGTAAGACTTTATTTGCCAAATATGTGTGTCCATGGACAGACTTGACCCGTCTGTGCTTGTGCTGAACAGAAAGGGCTCCATACAATCAGTCTCACATTGCAGTATATACCTGGATACCGAACACATAGCAATGTTTACGTCCTATCCTAATTCATGCATTATTTATATACAATGTGCATCCCCTGTCCAAACATGTTTAATATTTATGTGAAAACCTACCTGTCAGAGCATTTGCTTTACAGTACGTTTAATGCAGTACCAAGACCAGTATGTGAGTTCATTTGACCCGGTGAAAAAATAGCTAAACACTGCAATGGAATCTGATTGAATTCAACCCTAGCTCATTTCTTCATGGTCAAATAAATTCACAGGTATAGTTTCATTTTTAGTCATTTAGTATGATAGCACAAAATACCTATTCACCATAGGTTATTTTAAATATATTGTGTAGTCTAAATATTGCTATCGCTGGTTTGATAGAATCCTCGCCCTTATGAACCACACATTCTAAATTGTATGGTTAGCTCTACCGCGTTGAAACACATTACATTGTTGGGGTTAGTTGCTGTCAGGAGCTCTCAATATCAGTTTTGGGGTATTTTTTCATGACAGAACTCTATATGAATGGCTAACTTTGCTAATGACAGCAGGCATAGCGTGTAGCTACTGGTGAGAGTTTTGCGGCGCGGGGGCGTTCTCTCCTGACACACTCCAACAATACGAGAAAATAGGAGTTCGCGGGCCTGTGCAGTGTGTAGCTAGCTACTTCCCTTTCACACAGCGCACAGGCGGCCATTCTAAATATCACATTTATAGCGCAGTGGAGTTGACTGGAGACTATGGAACGATAAACTGGAGCAAGAAAAAGGGGTAAATAAAAGTAGTCGTCGTTAAAGAGACAAGGCAATCTTCACAAGAGTTTTGGATCAATCACGCAGACAGTGACTTCTTTTGTTAAAACCCCAAATTGTCATTGGGCAGAAAGTAATCATGTGACAGGCCGTTCGTTCCAATTTCAACCTTGTCTCCCTGAATTCAATAGTTTAATAGTAGCTCGGTCCCCATACGACCGTAATCAGTGAATTACAAAAAAGCCACCACCAGAGGATTTTTAAATTTATTTTTCCTCTCTCTCTTTCTCATTGAGTCGCGACATTTATAAAAATACGCACAGCAAACTTCCCTCGGCTCTCAGCGAGCGGAGATGAATTACGAATTCGAGCGAGAGAGTGGTTTTATCAATAGTCAGCCGTCGCTTGCTGAGTGTTTGACATCTTTCCCCCCTGTCAGTGATTCATTTCAAAGTTCATCAATCAAGAGCTCGACGCTTTCACACTCGACTCTGATTCCTCCTCCTTTTGAGCAGACCATTCCTAGCCTCAACCCGGGCAGCCACCCGAGGCAAAGCCGGCCCAGACACAGCCCGGATGGATGCAGCCCACTGCCTACCGCCTCTCTACCCCCGGAATACCCCTGGATGAGGGAAAAGAAAGCCTCCAAGAAGAATCTCCTGCCGAATTCTACCGCGACTGCCATAACGAGTGGAACCATATGCTTCTCCCCGAAAGGTGGGTGGGTTATGGGTTAATTTATAGTACAATATGTTTATGCTGAATGCACTTTAAAAGCACCTGCAGGAGTTTAGACTAACAAAGTTCCAGAGGTTATTCTGAATGTATTTCTGCACGATTATTCATTGTGTTTTCCTTGTTGTTAATACATTCCTCTTAAAAGTTTGGGCAAAGTTAAACAATGTAAAATTATTTATTTCATTTCCACGCTGCCCTTCCTTACTGAGCAGTGCCAGAGTTTTGATGTGTGACAGTAATGAAGAGTGATGTAGTTGTGTTGCTGGGTTGCTGTGCCGGGCAGCTGGCGCATTCATCAGCAGCCTACACAAGCCTGGACCACAATTCCTCTTGCTCCCTCTCTGTTGTAGGCCTAGGGGAGATTAGTTACCTATATGGTGCACTATAAACACGACTTAGTCTAGTACTGTGCATTTATTTATAAATATCCATACCGCAATACTTTTTATGAGCAGCCATTTTGCTGCAGTAGCCACTGTTGAATAGGTTATTGTCCTGTGGATTGTGCCTATGCTAGGGTAATATGTGAACCATCAAATAAAAGTGGCTGGTGTTTTAATGCTTGTTAACCTAGTTTGTCCATGTGCTGTTATTCCAGGGTCGCCTGACATTCTAGAGAGTGGAGGAGGTGGCTCCCGGCGGTTGAGGACAGCATACACCAACACGCAGCTCCTGGAGCTGGAGAAGGAGTTCCACTTCAACAAGTATCTGTGCCGTCCGAGGAGGGTGGAAATAGCAGCCCTGCTGGATCTCACCGAGCGGCAGGTCAAAGTGTGGTTCCAAAACCGGCGGATGAAGCACAAAAGACAGAACCAGTGCAAGGAAAATCACAATGACGAGGGGAAAGGGCCGAGCGCTGAAGACGGGACGGTGAGTGACGACGAGGAGGAGGGCTCGGTGTTCGAAGAGAGTGTCAATACAGTGCCTGGGGCCCTTACCGAGAGAGAGACCTGCTCCTTTCAGCAGAACTCGCTGATTTCTTCCCAGCAACTCCAGAATGTGGGACCACACAATGGCGAGGCCCAAACCTATACTAACTCGCAAATAAACGGCAATGACAAAAATGTAAAACATTTCTCCAACCCGTCACCCACTGTTCCAGGCTGCGTGTCAACAATAGGCCCAGGCTCTGCATCTGGCCCGGACAATGGCGGTAGTCCCTCGGCCCTGGACGTCTCAATACACGATTTTCAAGTATTCTCCTCGGATTCTTGCTTTCACATCTCTGATGCCGTTTCGCCCAGTTTGTCAGAATCCCTGGACAGCCCCGTGGACAATCTGGACATATCTACGGAGAGCTTCTACTTTTTCTCGGAGTCCCTAACTACAATTGACCTGCAGCATCTGAGCTATTGAGTCAATCAAAAAAGAGCAAAACGTTCAATCCGGATAATTTAAAAGAAAGAAATGTATTAACTATGAAGTTAATTTGGGTAGTTGTTCCATATAATCGGCTCATGTTTTTACTGAATATTTGATTAGCCGATAAATTCAAGGTAAGAATATACAATTGTGGCCTGCAGTTACAAAAACACATTATTTCTTAAAATGCAATATTATGGGTAGGCTATGTGAGAATGCGCACAATGAACTCTGATCGTTTTTATTTTTGTATAGCTTACAGTACCATGGATATTTTTATTAGAATAAATCAGACTTTCAATAAGGAACTTGGCAGACTGTGTTCAATTATTTGTATCCAAACCTTTTTGTGAAGTGTAGTGCATTTTTTATCAAATATATTTTGCATCCCATCCCCCACAAAGAACAAGAAGAGGAGAAATGGCTAACTGTTTCAATGTTTATAAGCTAATTTTGAATATTATTTGCTTAAATTAATTAGGAAGCCAAAACAGTGTGATGAAAGCATTCCTAAATAACCTTATCTCTGGGTGTGGATCCTTTTGTCTAGTGTTTGATTTATATTTTATTGAAAGTGTTTAACATGATTTTTTATGCAAGGACGCATATTAATTCATCAATTTGAGATCTGAGATTTCATCCTGTAATTGTACATTATAAATGAACATTTTCAACTATTTAAATAGTTGTAATATTAGAAATTGTAGTTAATATTATTGAAATACATTTTCTTAATAAAATATATTGTTAATAATTGTTAATAAAAACAAAGTACATAACGTTTATCGTCCAGTTCCATGCAGATTTGAGGCGATTATATAGTAAATTCAATAGGCTACTAGTATTTGGAAGGAATTTTCCAATTATATTTCTTGTTGTGAAGTCAGTGCAGTTGTAAACATGCTAGGCTAGCAACAGCATGGCTCCCTGTTGTGGTAGCTCCCAACGCAGTGTGTGGAAGTAGAGGCTCCGGACATTTTTTCTTTTACGAGCTCATAAATCAAACACGCTCATGAATGAGAATGGCATCAACGAGACCAAATGTGACGCCTAATGCACGAACAAACTCATTTTTACGGATTCAAAATCGAGGCCAAAAACAAAAAAAGAAATAGCAGGAACTTTGTAAGCGTTTAGTAATATTTCATTTTTATAGCTGTTCAAACACAGCGCAAGGGCTCTCCAAGCGTGCAGAGCAGCAGGGAGCAGCATTCTTTTCCTCTCGCACTCTAAGTAGCCTAATTCAAAACAGGCTGCTGCAGATACAATTCGCCTAGTAGTCAATATTAGCGTTTGATTTAAATAAAAAAGCGTTCTAATTTCTATCTTTGAAGCATAATTATGGAATTGTGTATCTTACATATGCCAACAAATGAATTTGATGGCATTTAAATATTCATAAAAATAGGGCAAATAGCTTTCAGCTAGGCCTATGAAGCGTCTGTGTGAGTAGAAATGTATATATCCACATTCTTGGGGAAAAGCAGTCAATAATCATTTTAGGTGCAAGATGAAAGAGAGTTTATGTCTAATATTTTATTTGTATAAATATGTTTTGCAATTAAACTGCTAGCATGAAATCCAGTAGCCTATTGGAATCTTTATAAAACTGCAAATGGACTACAGTATGTGGCTATGTCATTGGAGCTATACATCTAAGGTGGACTGGCCATCTGTCACTTTGGGTGAATAGTAAATAAGTTTTGCCACTTTAAGCACGGAGTTTTCTATCACTCAAAATGATGGTAATTTGTATGATAACGGGGCCGTCAGAGCCTTAAGAGTGGAGGAGGGGGAGGGCGGTATTTTGGAAATGCCAGGGCAGATTTCTGGTCCCACTCTGCCCCAGTAACACCATTAACAAATGTCAAAAGGAAAGCATGCTACACAACTCAGATCAAGCTTGGGGCTTCCTTTCCATACGCTGGTAACGACATTATTCCGAAACAATGCACCATTTCTCTTTTCCCACTTCTTGTTCTCACAATGCGCTTTCTGGACGTCCACCGGTTGGCAAAGAGATTCTATACTGCGCCTACGCACTGCTGTAGAGAAAGAGACTAGGAAGAAAGAGAAGGGAAGTGTAAAAGAGCATTATCATTTCTTACATTTGTAAGCAGTTTTGCAGGTTCCGCTTTTATCTTGAATTCAAGAGTAGGACCTTTTTCATTTATATGACGGGTACTGATTTTGAAGTTAACACAAACTAAGCGGCGTGGGGAGAAGGAACGCATGTGAAAGTTTCATAGAGTTTGTAGTTAGAATTCCCGCCACATAAAATCATATACCATCCAGTAGGGGCGCAAGCCGCTATTTCCTCTTTCACATTCCCCTTATTTTCTCTCCTCTCTTTCTCTCTCGCTCTCTCTTTGTTCATGTGAGATATGGTATGCCCTTTCTGAACTAAAAATAAAGGTAATTAATTGTTAAATTCAACTCGTTTCAAACTGCACTGCATTTGTGACTGTGACGTTCTCGTGATTATGACATACCTTTTTCGTTTTTCTTAAATTTGATGAGGACTTTTGAACTCTTTGACCAGCAGCGCCCCGAGAAATTTTCCTTCATGGTGGCCATTTGGGGCCACTGAAAAAAGCACACCAAAACCAGAAAACATAAATGAATACCATAGCCATAGCTGTTACTTTGGTTACTTATATTACAGTTAATGTTACTAATTACCTGATGTGCATAGGCTAATATGGGACAGTTAACTTTTCAGTGAACTTTTCAACAATCCTGTTTTAATGTGTTAGGTAATTTATTATCATAATCAATAATGAATATTTTTCATAATAGTTCATATGAAAGAAAATAACAAATGCATAGCCAGGCTGGACAAAGCACTGGACCGAAAACAAGACAATGTAAGGCCAGCCTGGCAATGCATTTGTTATTTTCTTTCACATGAACTAATAGGAAAAATATACACTATTGATTTATAGTTGCACTAGGTAACATTCTGGAAATAATTCAAATGTGAGAAACAGGGCCCCCAATTCTTCCCTCTACTTTCCCTCTACTCTTTCCCCACTGCCTGAGTTTGATTGACAGATGAGTATCCCTTTCCTAATCACATGGCACAGCAAACTGAATATTAATAGAACCAACTAAATGCAATGGCAACAACAAAGGTAAGAAATGTTATCTATCAAGTTATTTGTTTCTTAAAAAAAATATTTTTTTTATGTCATTTGTGTTAAGTTTGACTAGCCAGTTACACAACTGACTGTAGCAGCTATCATTAGCTTAGTGGTTCTGGGTACTACAGTTGGCTGGTGTCACACAATATCAAGCTAAGCAACCTGTATTATAATCCACAAATCTTTTTGCCTGTCCAGAAAGAAAGTGTTTAATTCAAATCCAACTTCTCATTTTTCCTTGGGTAACTAGCCAAGCTAGCATTAGCTTAACAGCACTGAGAGCAACTCATACAGCTCCGGAAGAGAAATGTTGAGACCACTGCACATTTTTCAATTCTTTCCAAAAATTGGAAAAGGAAAGTTTTGAGTGAGGAACAGGAGCATTTAATTTTCAGTGGTCTCTAAATTTTAACCCTTCAGTTCCTCGCTCAAAACCTTCATTTTCATCTGCTGAACCAATGTTTATTCTTTTTTCGTCCTTGCTTAATCCAGCTCTTTTATGAATAGCACTAGTCTCTGAAGTCTTTCTTTGCTTGGCAGTTTTCAATGTATATGCTGTTGTAGGCAATGGAGGAATCTGTATTATGCTGTCATCTCTAGCTGCCATTGTAGCTTATACCTGTAAAATACATGGCTACCTCCAGACAGTATGCCTGTTCACAAACGGAGCAAAGCCCCACCTCGCCAAAGGCTAAAGATTTTCTCGAACAGAATTGTCTGCATTGTCGATACCCAAGTCATATTTTTCAATAAAGAAATCCTATCCACTGTACTTTAAAAGTACTTGGCAGCGTCAGTACATTTGACACATACAATCACACCTGTGTGATCAGGTTAGAGTGGTCCCTGAAATGTTTTATTTCACTGGTGTGATCAGGTTAGAGTGGTCCCTGAAATGTTTTATTTCACTGGTGTGATCAGGTTA
>JACXGJ010000747.1:0-107898 GCA_016801105.1 Esox niger
TATATATATATATATATATATATATATATATATATATATATATATATATATATATATATATATATATATATATATATATATATATATATATATATATATATATATATATATATATATATATATATATATATATATATATATATATATATATATATATACTACTGAAAAGGCACTGTATACGTCTAACCTGTTAACAAAGTAATATGTTTAAAGTGGTAATGAAGTAAAGACTGTTTAACCTGGTAAATAAGTAAAGTATATGTCTAAACTGGTGATGGAGTAAAGACAGTGTTGCCTGGTGATAGAGTAAAGGCAGTTTTGCCTGGTGATAGAATACACGCTGCATATTGTCCAACTGCACTCTATATGTCTACACTGGTAATTAAGTACATTATTAATCAAACCTGATAATGAAGTAAAGAAACCTATGCATCTAACCTGGTGATTGAGCGAACTTTATGTACTGGTTTGTCAGATTAAACCTAGTTGTGAACTACAAAAAGCTAAGTGGAGGTTTTTTTGTCCAGGACTAGGCTTGATCTGTGTCCATGTTATTGGCCCTACGTCTGACATGTAAATGGTTAAAGGCTTCATCTAACCAGGTGATGAAGTAAAGGCTAACACTAACCTGATGATTTTTTGCACAGTGAATAGTAGGTGTTACTACAGGAGCCAGTCTTCCACTTCGAGTCCACGTCCATATAAACACAGGCCCTGTTGTTCTTTGGCTCATCTTGGCCCCATTTAGTGTAAGACAGAGGCCAGTTATCTACCCACTTGAAACTCCCTTCAGTCTAAGAGACAAAGACAGGACATTGACGAAAACACACAATGAGCGAAAGGTCCAGCCAAAAAACGTGCAGGTTCCCAAGCACAACGGCCCATCCGTTTTTTAAATGAACATGATAGAACTCTTTGGATTAGAATATTCCTTTCATAACAGTGGGTGATAATCTTGAAGCTACATATTCTCAACCTGCACCAAAACCAAAGTTCTAGACATTAGATAATATTTAACCCCATAGACCTGAAACAATTTGAACTAAAGCCTTTTACCAGATTGCTATTGAGGCCGATCCACACTGGCTTGTTGTATTTGTGTAACTGCATTGTGGTGAAGGCTTGGGTGACAGGGTTCAAAATGCTCGCCATCTCTGCATCGTCTGCTTTACACTGCCTCCGAGCCTCATCCCAGTTCATTTCCTGCACCACCAGTTTGTAGGAGTCATTTCCCAGTTTGTAGAAAGTCTTTGGTGACACCGTGGTGGGAGGGACCACAATCTGAGAATCTGAACCAAAAGGAGACTTAGAGTCAGAGAGGAACCTTGATAGGGAATAGTGTTTTGACACATGCAGCGAATAATTGGAAGTGAGCAGCCTCATCATTCATACCGATATTTCGTTTGCAGATGAAACCACGGTTGGCTAAGCAGTCCTCAACCTTCCACATTCCTGTCTGTTTTGGGGAACTTCCTACCAGAACCACACAGTCAAACACCTGGGGAGATTTTGGGGAGGAGATGAAAAGGTATGATGCCCCTTTAGAATTCCCATTTGACTGATTAGGGCTGCATCACATTGGCTTTAAAACACACAATCCACAGGTCAAAGCAAACATCTAAAGTGCTAGTATCCCCGACACACGTTTTCAGCTATTCCTTCTAAATAAACAATTTTTTTATCTACCTAACTTTTCATTCCATAATGAGATTTTTTTAATCAATGTTCAGGAAATCAAGGAATTCATCAAGTAGCAAGTTGTAGTGCAGATGTATGTGTTGAGTACCTCATCCATAAACGAATATCGTCCATCCGGCACTGATGTTGGATGCCCTTTTGCCCAATTGGTATAAGAAACCCCTTTCCCGTCTGTCCACAGGAACCGCATCTCCCAGTTAACATCATTCAGGCCTATCCACATGTCCTGGGGATACCCTTGCATCTGGGTGGTGAGGAATGCTGGGAAAGGGAAAAGATAACTGAGAACAAAAGGCACGTTCCCGAACAGCACCCTATCCCCAGGATGTAGTCCACTACTATTGACCAGAGCCTTAAAGGGAACAGGGTATCATTAAGGACTCTAGGTAAATGCTCAAGACACTGTTCTTTTGGCAAACAGGCCTTTATCAAAAATAGTTACAACCTTATTGGTTCTGGCTTGCATACATTAAAATGTAACACATTTATCTAAACATTACTGCAGCATTTGCCTGAATGATGTTAAAATCCTTATTATCCTATTAAGCCAAATATCCACTATGGACAATATTCAGCTAACATTATTAATTGCTTGGTATTTTTTTATTTCTTTGGGCAATGACAAGGTGTCAGGTACTGTAGCTTGGTGATGAGGTTTAAAGCGATAGCCTTATGACCCACCTTGCTCTTTCTCACTGAGGACAGAGGCCAGGTTCCCTCCCTGGTTGATGCAGAAGGTCCTGGCTTCTTGCCACGGCATTTTATCATTGTCACGAAGGAATTTGTAGCACTGTGGAAAAATGACATGGGAGCACTCTGTGGTAGAACTTAAAACAGCACACGCTACCACAGCCAACTAAATGGATGAAAGTGAATGTATTGTCTACATTCCAGAAAGCACTATATTCCCTGGTCAAAAGTAGCACACTGTAAATTAAATAGGGTTCATTCGGTCTGTAAACAATGACTTACACCCAGGTCAATTCAACCTTACATAAGATGATCCATTTATGAGCTGTTGAATGCAGTTTGTGTTTTGTTCATATGCTTTTGCCAGGGACAAGCGTATGGTAGTAGTTACCTTGCCCTGGAAAGCAATCCATTCAGGGGAGCATCCTCCCTTGGGAACAGTGGTAGGGACCATGGTCGTGTTAACATAGCTGGTGGTTCTTTTACAAATGGATGGCAGCTCTACGCCACAGTTGATGTCGTTCCAATATCCTAGAGAAATACCCAACAGCTTACAAGTCAGACCCGGAAACGACCTCTCACTATTGTCAAAGTTAAGGAGTAAGTTGCAGCGAGAGGTCATGGTAGTAAGAGCATGACAGACAGATCCATTTAGCTTTGAAGCTGATGCAAATTAACGTTCAGATCCCATTGGAATCTCACTTACCCATGCTCTTGTATATCGTTACACAGTTCTCATCATTGTTGGCAAAGTTTGGTTCATTTTGATCCCATGCCGTGTATACAACAGGTGACCCATCCAACCAACTGAAACATAAAGTACAAAAACCCAATCTTAACTGTGCGCATTCTTGTCACATACACACCGGGAAATGACACATTTCTATAGTTTGCAGTGAGGCACAGACCTCAGGCATGTCATTGCAAAAATGTACTGGCAAAGGAATCATGCACAGGATAAAATATTCCCCTAAAAAGGTGGTAGGATTTCACGTTATTTTCTATTGTCCAGGATATACATAAATTTTACATACCTAAAGGATTTATCCAAACTGACTGTCATTCCAATGTAGTATTGTCCTTCAGTACGTCTGGATATCTGTACAAATTTAAATATCTCTTTGATGAAACAGACATTGATAGATTTGCCATTGGACATTTTAATGTAAATGTTTGTAATAACTGTCAGAAATCATTTCTTTATCCTGGAATATCTAGAAGTCAGTACCATCTGCCATATAAACTTCCTCTCGCTCTCCCCAGTGATGACTACCAGGTCACCAAAACTCTTTTTACAGAAGGCTCTCGCCTCTTCCATCGGGAGGTTGTCTGCGTTGATGAAATACTGAGTGTCGTTGTACTCAATCCAGCCATCTTTTGTGGTGTTGTACACTGTGGTAAATTAGTGATAAGTAAATTATGAGTACGTTTTGTCTTAGGTGTTCTTAACAGTACATTTTTTACATGTATTTTCTCTGAGGTGTTAGTGCTTGGCCTTATGCCTGTGTTGCCGAAATAGGGAATGAGAAATCATTGTCAAACAGAAAAATATGAAAAGCAATAAGGCCATTGCAACAAATTTAAATGTTCAGTAAGATTTCTTTTACTATTATTTATTAATGTTACAGCAACATTTCTTTATATTGGGATATAAAGAAATTTAACAACTAGCATCATTTGTTTAGGATTTTGCCTTTGATTATGTTTAAATTATGTATTATTTTCAAATACATTATGTGTATTTGAATACCAACTTGAAAGAAAATCTGGTTTCAATAATTTTTTTGGTCATATAGTTCCCTGAACATTTGTAAGTTTGAATTTTGTATAGGATTCTTAGGAAACAAATATTTGGCATGTAGCCCATTTTTTCATACACTTTAGTCTTCTATTCTTTTTTAGATATGTTTTCAAGTGTGTTTATACTTTATTGGACAGGAAAGTGTTGAAAGCTAAAGAAGAGTTTTTTTTTAAAAGGCATTGGACTGGATTTGAACATAGGCTGGAGTACATGCGTATTGGAGGCAGCAAATTAGACAGCCGGACACCCAGGCCACACCTTCCAGGCAGAATATGTTTCCCAGTATCAAATCAGTGGATTAGCTATTTTTGGATAATGATATTTCTTTTTGGTATTGTGTTATGATTTTAGAAGCAGTATTTTTAATTTCAACTTTTTTATCAGATTTGTATTTATTTATCTAGCATTGTCAAGCAGTATCCAGTAACTAAAAATGTAGTTGTTTGATTTGCCTTGTTTATCCTGTGCATACGAATGCAGAATGGGCACCTTCTAAAGGTCACATGGCCATGCCCCTGAATTCACAAAATTCCATGTGTTAACCAGTCAATGCAAAACAAGCAGGTTTTGTTTCCAATTAGGTAAATTAGTATATTAAACTAATCTAATCTAAATGCAATTAGATGTATTTTGAGCGAGTATATTTAATCAGTTAGTCATTGACAAGAGATACTATCCATACTCTTTGAACCAGTATTGATGTTTTAATATGAACTAATATTATGTATTATTTGGTTAATATCTGAGTGCCTTGATAAAATCTGAAATGCTGTAAACATCCTTATGGTGCTTTTATATTAAAAGATGTAGCTTCTCACACAGCATATCTTAATAAAAAATATATTGCATAGGACCCCACATCATGTGCATTACCTGGAACAATTTGAGTTGGAGGGGGCTTTGGGGTCACCCCTGTAAATAAAAAAAATAAATGTATAGGTGAGCACAAATGCAAGGCAAAGGGTCTCAGAAAAAGTCACAAACACTTATTAAATTCTATGTATATTACTAGTTTCATGACTTACATGGGTTGCATTGTGAAGTTATTGTCAGCAGGCATCTACTGTACCTTTACGTATTTCACAGATCCAGTCATTGTAGGCGTCACAGTGTCGATCGTTCCAGTGGCGTCCATAGAAGAACTGGATCTCTGCACAGTGTTCGTTATCATTGTAGTTGTTTGGTTCTCCAAATCCCCAATTCTCATATTCCAACTATTAGAGAACATTCAAATAAATGTAAAACAGTATCCCTGAATACGGTTTCCAAAATAGGATAGCCTCAAACGTTGCATGAAGAATGAACTGTCAAATCATGACAATCATAACACACACATATACACACACACACACACACACACACACACACACACACACACACACACATATTAAAAGATTAGAGTGTGATATACTACTGCAAACATTAATAGCTAACACAAAAAATAACAGTTGATATGCCACTCACTGGTAAACCATCAGTCCAAACGAAACCTGCGTTGGGATCCAGAAGACTGAGGCCAATCCAAGCTGCATCGGATGTGTGATACCTGGGATTATGGGAACCAAGTGCAGTGGAATTGTGTTCTTACTGATTTCACAGACATTCTTTTCATCATACTGACTGGGGACACAGACTGTGATTATGACGAGGACAATACTGTGAGGATTTCATCCCTTAACATATCCACATCACTCATGGGCAGTGGGTATTATGACCTTGCAGCTTTTTATTTTAATCATGTACAGTGGTTATGGTCATGGGAACAGAGACAGCTGTGATGAACACTTACGGAGACGTGTTTAGGTCTTGGGCACTGTGAATACTCAGTAGATCACCGCCAATGGCCTTGCAAAACTCCCGCGCCTCTGACCATGTCTTCTTTTTCTCTGTTATTTTTTTGTGAATCTTATTGATAGGAAAAATACATGCAATAATTCATTTTAAATAATCAATTAACTTCAAAATAATTCCCTTTTTCCATTGTGGATAAGCCAATGGTGTACTTGTACTTCTACAACATGGATTTTAATCCTGCCCATTACCGTTTCAGACAGAATTACAGTGGGTATAGAATCACCCCCCTGTAAAACAATCACATTTTGTTGCTTTGCAGCCTGAAATGAAGACAGACACAGTTTTTGTTTAATTCAGCTGTATTTAGTCACTTATAACATCCAAGTGAAAGATATGACACCAACATGTCATAAAGAAATAAAAATAAACATAATAACTGAGTTGGAAAAAGGATCACCCCCTTGTTTCAGTATTTTGTTGACCCACCTTTTGCTTTAATTACAGCCTTTAGTGTTGGGATCTCTACTAACTTTGCACATCTAGACGTTGCAATATTTGACCACTCTGCAGAACTGCTCAAGTTCAGTCAAATTTGATGGTGACCGTTTGTGGCCTGCTGTCTTCAAGTCATTCCACATATTTTCAAGGGGTTTAAGTCTGGGCTCTGACTAGGCCATGCAAGGACATTCACCAGTTTTGCTGTGTGCTTTGGGTCATTGTCATGTTGGAAGGTAAATCTTCTTCCCATTGACAACTTTCTGGCAGAGAGCAGCAGATTTTCTTCAAGAATTTTACAGTATTTTCCCACATCCATTATTCCTTTTATCCTGACCCTGAGTGCCCCAGTCCCTGCTGCAGAGAAACAACCGCATAACATGATATTACCACCTCCATGCTTTACTGTAGGAATGGTGTTATTTGGATGGTGAGCTGTGTTGGATTTTCGCCAGACATCGTTTGGCGTTGAGGCCAAACAATTCAATTTTAGTCTCATCTGACCATAACACCTTCTTCCACATATCCTTAGAATCTTCAAGGTGCGTTTTGGAAAAGCTCAGTCGTGACTGCATGTGGCCTTTCTTAAGGAGTGGAATTTTTCTTGCAACCCTCCCATACAAGCCACATTTGTGGATAATTTGTGATATTGTTGTCACATGTACACAATGACCACTCTTTGTCATGAATTCCTGCAACTACTTCAGAGTTGCTGTAGGCCTCTTGGTAGCCTCTCTGACCAGTTTCCTCCTGGCTCTTTTATCCAGTTTAGAGCAACATCCTGACCCAGGGAGGGTCTGTGTTGTACCAAATACCTTCCACTTCGTAATAATAGACTTCACTGTGCTTCTAGGCACTGATAATGCCTTTGAACTTTTTTTATCCATCTCCTGTCCACAACATTATCCCGGAGATCTTTTGACAATAGTTGATTGTTGTCTTCAGTTGCACTACCAAGGACTGAAATGCTTCAGTAAAAGCTTGTTTCATGCTTAGCTAATCAAAATGACCACAGCTGATCACAGTTGAAAGTCAATTGGCTTTGTGTGCTATTGAGAAGGTGATTAACTACACCTGCTTGGGTTTACAAATAATTTTTAGGAGGGGGTGATTCTTTGTTTTTTATTTGTTTTTGTTTTTTCTGACAAGTTGGTATTATATCTTTCACTTGGATGTTATAAGTTGTAAATGCAGCTGAATAACACAAACATTGTTTTTGTTCGTTTTCATTTCAGGCTGCAGAGCAACAAAATGTGATTATTTTAAAAGGGGGTGATTCTTTTCTATACCCACTGTACATCTTTAAAACAATAATTCAATTCATTATATACCTCAGGGACCTCATTGCTGCTTCTCTGCATCCTGGATGCACATGCAGCCTTACTCCTTCAATTTGCCTTGATTGCACATCTTGACTGCCATTTAGAATGGCCATTTGTAACCGTACAACTATTATTCCACTTGTAACATACACTATACAGTGCTTACTACTTGTACATTTTCTGCCCTCCTCTATTTGCCTTGGTTGAACATTTAGGATTGCCATCTGTTCTGCATTTGCCTTCATTGAACATCTATACATTACACTTGTAACCAACATATACATAATACTTATAAATCGCCATCCCTCCTATATTTGCACTACTGGCTAGGAAATATCAGATGTTTTTGATGCCCCCTTACATTCAGATGACAGGAGGTTGCAGTGATAAGAGAACAACAAATGTATTTCCTTTGCCACTTGCTTGCTTGACTCTGACTGCTGTGGTAATCGGATGTCTTGGCTAGCCATTGCAAATTAAACTAAAAACATAAAGAAACACTAAGCTTGTAAAAGAAACCATTGTCTCAATTTTGGGTAAAAAAACAGGAGCGTTTTTTGGGCACTGGTTTTAGGGCACTGATTTTGGTATTTAGATTACAATTAATTTAAGTTTTTACATAACACACAAAAACTTTTCACATTTAATCTCAATGACTGAGTCACTTAAAGAGCTATTTTTCAAGTGTAATTTTAGAATGTGGAATTTTAATTCACCCCCAAATAATGTCCTGTGTACTCTACCTTGTAACAGACATTCCTTTTACCAGCAGGCGACCATCCCGACGCACAGCTCAGTTCCGGTGTGGTGGGAGGGGCCACTGTTGAAGTCACACCCTCTGCCATTTTCTTACAGATGTACTTCTCTTTATTGCTGCAGCTGACCACATCCCACAGACCCGCAAACATTCCAGTTGTCATAGCCACACAACCTTGTTTTCTGTCTTTTTTCAAACATGCAGAAAAACAATGAGAAAATCAAGTAAATTAGTTTAGACATTTGACAAGTTATTAAGGATAGTATGGGAACACAACAATTACTGTAATCTTATAGCATGCTACTGCTGCTGTGTACTCTACATGTAACGATTGTTGTACAAGGCCACTGTACCTGGCATTCCAACGTTGAAGTGGGTGAATTTGACTTCAGAACCAGTAGTCCACTTGAAGGTCGTTACATCTCCCATGTTGGATAGGCCAGTCCAGAAGTATTTCTCTGGCCTCAAACCCACCAAACTCACCAGGAATGCATTCTCATACCTTAACAACAGCACAGAAACACACACTTTAGTCAATGCATTGTGAATTTAGAGATGCCTTTCTGCACACAAAGAGTGGTTGTTGCGTATTTATGGCTTTTCTGATCTGATTCTGATCTGGCCATTGTGATCATATTAGCAATGTGTTTTAACCTACATGCTTTTTATACTTGCAGCCACATGATTTGCTGTTATATGTGTTAATGAGCAGGTTTATGTAATAAAGTGGACACTGATTGTATTTACAGTGCTGGGAAAAAGCATATGCCTCCTTCTTGATTTACTCAATTGCTGCATATATATTGCACTCAATGGAATCTTCATTTCAGTAATATCACATATACCCAGGCTAGATTACTGACAGACCTGTTCAATCTAAACACAACTTATGTAGAACAGAACCATCAATTTAAAGTAAGCTACAAGGTCTCAACAAGCAGCACGACATGTTGCGATCTAAATCAATTCCAGAGATTAAAAAAAATGCTGTTCAAATATAAGTCTGGAAAGGGTTACAAAGCCATATCTAACGCTCTGGGACTCAAGTCTCAGTAACAGCCATTATCTCTAAATGGAGAAGACATGAAACAGTGGTTAATCATCCCAGGATTGGCTGGCCTACTAAAACCCTTTACAGACACAGCGACAACTCATCCAGGATGTCACAAATTATGGGCAATATCTAAGGAATAGCAGGCCTATCTATCCTCAGCCAATGTCAGCTTTCATGATTCAACAACAGGAAAGAGACCAGGCAAAAATTGAATTCATTGGGGAAAGGCTGCACAAACCACTGCTAACTTAGAAAAAGGATAGAATTCTTCTCACATTTGTAAAATGAATATTGATGACCCCAAAGGCATTTAGCATAATGTTCTATGGACAGACAGGTCTAAAGTGGAACTATTTGGAAGACGCAGGCCCAGTTATGTTTGGCAAAAAGCAACCACGGCATTTCACAATAAGAATCAACAACAGACGAACATGATGGCGGTAGTGTGAGGGTGCGGAGATGCTTTGCAGCCTCAGGACCAGGAAGACTTGACATCATCATAGAAACCATGAATTCTGCTCTCTACTAGAAAATTCTGTAGGAGAATGTTCGGTCCAAGATCCGAAGATGAAATTATTACAATAATTCAGCAAAGAAGAGTCAGTCGAATTCTTCCAAAGTGATCTCCAATTACAGCAAGTGTCCAGTTGGAGATGTTGAGGGGAGGCCGGTAGGTGTTAGACCACTGATTTCTTTAAGTAAATACATGTATAATTTCAGCACAGAATTTTGTTTTTACTTGAGTTTTCTTTGTATTATATTACATTTTATATGAAGCTTTGAGGGAAGGGGGCAAATTTATTTCACAGCGCTGTATCTTGAACATTTAACAATTAAATTACAATGTACCTGTCAGCCACATTCATCAGGTCCGAGGCACTCTGCTGGCACGTCTGCCTGGCCTCATCAAATGTTTTGGATTCAGATCCAATTTTGTAACAATAGGAACCATACCGTATCCAGCCCTTTAGATATAAAAAACAATTATCTATAAACTGTTAACTGTTCTACGTCTAAAATTAGTTTCAATATTTTATTGACTTCTTTCTGAATTCAGCATGCACAATACTTTCTCTCTTCAAAAACCAAGAAACTAGATGACTCACCATATTACATCCTGGACTGACTTCCTCCGGTGCACCTGCAACCGGTTTGGTCGAGGCTTTTTTCTTACAGATGTACCCGTACATTTTCTCACACAAATTGTCAGCCCATTTCGCATCCTGTCAAGAGAATATGCATTTTTATTTTTGTTGAGGTTTGGGGCTTTTAAGTCCCCATTATTGCATTTCAAACCAAATCTTGGTCAGCATCAGTTAGATTAGAATACGTCGCCCTCAACATTCAAAACTGTGGGACAGAGATGTGGACTCAAGTCACATGACTTGGACTTGAGACCTGGTCCAAAAAAGAAAACACTTCGAATTGATGCCTATGACTTGAGACAATTTTTTCATCCTCTCTAATCTCATTCTGCTCGTGCTTCCTGAGGCACACTTCTGGTGAGAGGTGGGGGACAACATAACAATACGACAACACAACAATAAGCAACAAGTGCGTCAGAAAAATGACTAAAATGTAATGCACCTCATCTGTGTAAGAAAGATGGATACAAATATATCTGGGAGTGGCTAAAAATTAATCCAGTGAGGTTCTAGCTTTTAATACCGATAAGATGTGATTTTTAGATTAGAAGGTTTAGCTTGTTAAAGCTGCAATATGCTTGAAAGTCATCATAATTAATTTTACAGTTTTCCCTATGGGCTATTATTAGCATAAGAGTCAGCATTTATCAAGTATAAATAAGCATTAACATTGCCCATCCATTAAATGAATAGTACCTTTCCTCTAATCAGGACACAATCCTCCTGGAGATTGGAACCGTGGGAGGGCTCCCCTGCCTGCCAGTGGCTAAAAGTCACATGAGACCGGTCAGTCCATTCAAACAGCAATGCGCTTCGTTGGTCGTTTAGGCCAATCCACAGCTCATCTGTCTCAGCTAGAGTGAAAAATAAGACATTTTGCAGAAAACACATTATATACAGTGATTCACAATCATGTTAATATTACTTAGAAATGTATTAAGCATTGATGCCAGAATAAGCAAGAAGAATTTCTTGTTTTCCAAATGGTAATAAATATCTTGTCTAGAAAATGTCTAGAGATTGCTAGAAGAACGTAATAATAATTTGAACTGTACAATCTTAAGAAAGATATTACAATGGATGAACCATTCTGTGTTGAATGAATTAAGTTTACTTGAGGGACAAAAGGAGATATAGTGAAATGCTTGCATTGTATCTGGCAGAGTCATCTGGTACCAAAGAAAACAATTCAATCCTTAGAAAATATAAGTAGATTTTGATTCATGGTGCTGTACCATCAAGAAAACGACTGCTTGAAAATCAGAAAGCAGACAGTCAGTAGAAAAGTTACGGAAAATCCTGCATGAATTTTGGAAGAATTTACCACAACTAATTAAAAAGCCAATAGAAATTACATCCCTCTAATTCTACTTAGGTGGAATTAGAGGGAATTATAATGTTCAGACACCCAGACAATGCACAGCAAATTTTTTCTAACTCAATTACAAATTCAAAATGGAAAATAATTTGTAGAGGCAGCAATTGGCAATAATTAAGGCCATAAGTCTATTTCCAGCTATACATCTGGACACAGCAATTTTTCTACGCTCTTTGCAAAATTGTTCTTTCAAGTAGGATGTCAACAGCAAATTTCTACTCTTTACACATATTATAAATTGGATTGAGGTCAGGGCTTAACTGGGACACTCCTTTTGGATTTTAAATCTTACAAGCTTTCCGGGCCATGATGCAGAAAACTGTCCCCATAGCATGATGTGCCACCACCATGCTTCTTGGAAGGGATGGTGTTCTTACTATGATATGCAGTGTTAGGCTTGCACTAAACATACCTCTTAGCTTTCTGACCAAAAATATATATGATGCTCTAACCAGACCACAGTCTCACACCTGCCTTATGGGAAACCCTAGTCAAGATTTGAAACATGTTTTTTTTGCTTGTTGCAACTATCACATTTTCATGAAGCACCTGGCCTACAATTGCAGTATGCACAGTGTCCTCCAGGTCAGCTGGGGTAGACTGTAAAACCTTTAGAGTTGCCGTAGGCATCCTGATGGCCTCCCTGACTAGTGCCTTTCTAACCTGGATACTTATTTGTGAGTACGGCTTCCTTGCGCCACATTCTCTCTTTCTTAATGAGGGGCATTATTGTGCTCCAGGTGATACTGAATACCTTGGAAAAGTTTTCATATACTACCCCTGATGAAGAGCCTAGTTCCATATTTGCTTTGAATGTTCATTCACTTGGTTCCTTTGTTTAGGGGGTGAATACTTTCTAGCAAGTATTTGATAGAACACAGCTGCTCAGTTTATAAAGTTGCCAACCATAAGCTCCTTAATGGCCTTTATGCTTGGTTTTTGACGGCGGCCTGTTATAGAAAAATTCGCAAAAGAACCATATTCTCTCTTTTCGTTAGTAATGGACTTAATATTTTACAGCGCTCTGGGCATATTTAATGCCTTGGAAAAGTTCTTATATCCTACCCCTAGTGATCATATGAAGCCATTTATTATCACATAGTTGTTTGGCTCCATTTTAAATCATAATTATAACAGAAATCCCAAATGGCCCTGATTAAATGTTTACATACCCTTGAATATTTGGCCTTGTTACAGACACACAAGGTGATATATGCAGGTTAAAATGGCAATTAAAGGTTAATTTCACATGCCTGTGGCTTTTTCAATTGCAATTAGTGTCTGTGTATAAATAGTGAATGGGTTTGCTTGCTCTCACGTGGATGCACTGAGCAAGCTAGATACTGAGCTATGGGGTGCAGAAAAGAAATCGGTCAAAAGACATCCATAACAAGTAAATTGAACTGTATAAAGATGGAAAAATTATATAAAATGATATCCAAAGCCTTGCAAATGCCTCTCAGCACTGTTTAATAATTTATTAAGAAGTGGAAAACTCTGGGATCTCTTGATATCATGCCACGGTCAGGTAGACCAAGAAAGGTTTCAGCCAACACTGCCAGACGAATTGTTCGGGATACAAAGAAAAGCTCACAGGTAACCTCAGAAGAAATTAAAGCTGCTCTGGTAATAGATGGTGTGGTTGTTTCAAGGAGCACACTACAACAATACTTGAAGAAAAATGAGCTGCATGGTCAAGTTGCCAGAAATAAGCCTTTACTGGGCCAATGCCACAAAAAGCCTGGTTACAATATGCCAGAGAACACCTTGACATGCCTCATAACTTCTGGCACACTGTAAATTGGAGTGATGAGATCAAAATAGAGCTTTATGGTTACAACCATTAGCGCTATGTTTAGAGATGGGTCAACAAGGCCTATGGTGAACAGAACACCATCCTCACTATGAACTATGGTAGTGGCTCACTGATGTTTTGAAGGTGTGTGAGCTCTAAAGGCACAGGAAATCTTGCGAAAATTAATGGCAAGATCAATGCAGCATATTAGCAGAAATATTAGCAGAAAATACTGGCAGACAATTTGCATTCTGCACGAAAGCTGCGCATGGGACGCTCTTCGACTTTCTAGCACGACAATGACCCTAAACACAAGGCCTCCAGTTGTTACAGCAGGGGAAGGTTCTGGAGTGGCCATCCCAGTCTCCTGACCTTAATATCATCGAGCCGCTTTGGGGAGATCTCAAACCTGCAGTTCATTCAAGATAACCAAAGACTTTGCATGACCTGGAGGCCAAGTTGAATGAGCAGCTATACTACCTGCAATAATTCGGGGCCTCATAGACAACTATTATAATAGACTGCACGCTGTCATAGATGCTAAAGGGGGCAGTATTAAAGTGGGCAATATTAAAAACTAAGGTTATATTCTGATGTGGGGTCAGTAAATTTTTTTCTTGTTGCCATGATTTGTTTTATGACTGTGCCATTCTGTTATAACCTACATTTGAATATGTAGTCCCATAACACATAAAATATTTGTTTTGCCCTCATCCTCATATTTTCTTTAAAAATGTTATATATATTTCCAATTCTCCAAGGATATGCAAACTTTTGACAACAACTGTAATTTTTATTAAGCGAAATTATAGTACTTCCATGTTGTAACAAAGAATAATATGAAGAGGGGTGAATACTTTGAGAGTTTAAACAGAAAACACTACTCAGAGACTACTCTGTGGAGTTTGGCTTATTTTTGCTAATTTTCCCACTCTTTTCTCCTTGTTTTTGGCAAAGTTGCCCACCAATCCCTGACTGCATTGTTTGGTAATACAGTGCCACCTGGAACAAAAACATGAATTGTGTACTCACTGTATCCTGTCTGAGAAAAGATGAAGCTCTGTTCCTCAATGTTGTGAATGCTGGCCAGATCCGCTCCATCTTTATGACAGGCAGCGAGGGCTTCCCTCCACATTGTCTTGGTACGTTCCAGATAGTAGCAGTGGCCTGCATAGGGAATCCAGTGATTGGGGCAGAAGGTGGGCTGGTCTATGCCTGCAAGCAGTAACCAAAGTTCAGTAGTGAAAGATAAGGTTGAAGATCCAGCAAATTGTAGACTGCCAAACTGCAGGGCCATTTCATTCTACTTGATCTACACAGCTTCAGATGTATTGGTTCTGTTTAAACCTTTTTTGAAATTACACATGCTGAACCCTAATAGGATGTACAGTCGTACACACATTTTAGATGGTTTTTCTGAGTATCTATTATGGCAGACAATTTTAAATGGACTGTTCAGTTTAAATAGAATGGAAAATCAACCAAGATGTAAATGAAAAAGTATTCTTGACTGGTATGATTCAGTTCATACTTATATGGGCCGGGCCCTGAGCTGTGGAGTTGCCTTTGCGGCAGATGTATCCCAGTTTCTTGGAACATTCCTTGGACTCCCATTTTGAGGCTTTGCCGGCATTCAGGGTTGCGCAGCTGAGGCCAGGTTCAGTTGATGGATGTCCTTAAGAAAAAGTGATTCCCATATATTCATTCATTTTTCGTCCTGCACCATTAAAACAAATAATACTGGGAGAACATCAGTTGAACCCTAAGCTTAATAAAATAAAATAATGTGTTGCATGGAGTTGCACTCACCTGGGGCCCAGTTTAGATATCTAAATGGGTTTCCATTGCTCCACTGCCATCCAGCCTCAAAGTCTAGACTGTTTAGTCCAATCCATAAAGATGTGCCCAGGATATTGGTCAAACCTGCATCAGTGAAAAGCCTTACAATGAGATACACAATTCCACAACAGTACAATAATATAATACTGTTTTAAATTTATTTTTATTCAACTATAAATCAGTGACATGATGGACATAGGGATCTTTGTCTAAATGCTCGAAGGGCTGGTCCATCTTTTCACCAATGTGACCGAAATGCCAAGAATGTTTTTGTGCCTAGTGCTTGCTTTTGATAGAAGCTTTAGCAGTTCTGACTGTACATGCCTCAGATCCAACTACATACCTGAGATGTATGTCTGCTCATGGAGCTCTACGATACTGAGCAGATCGGCTCCTTGCTGCTGGCAGCTTTTCCTTGCCTGGTGCCAGGTCAGCACAGACTGGGTGTTTCTCTGGTACAGAACACCTGTCACCGGGTCGCTGTCCCAACCTGAGGATGCTGAGGAGCACACAGAAACATTAGGACACACAAAAAAAACACAATAATGACTGCTCAAGAACTGAATTATAACTTTCTGTTGACCTCTATCACTTCCTTTCATGATGAAACTGCAGTTCTGTAGTAATATACTGACAGGGGTTTGTCTTTCTTCCTCTTCCTGTACTATTTTGTCGCCATGTCAGGGCAATGGCAGAATGGAAGGAAAGAGAATGAGAGAGCCGTATCCACAGCTAGAAGCACCAAAGGAAGTCTTTGTGTTTTTCTGTTTGGAGGTCAGAGACCAGACATAGTCAGCATTGACCTGACCAATCACGACCTCAAACAAGGTCAGAGAAAAACAGGAAAGTCAAATAATTCCATGTGGCTGTTTTAATTGTATTCTGTCTCTCTCAAAGACTTGGCGAGGAATTTGATATTTCTTGTTTGAATTGGATGCTGTCCCCAAAGTGTTTTCTGTTGATGTAGATATTTTTGACTGGCGAGCCCTTCTTAAAATCAGGTTGTTTCCTTTGTTTGAGTCATGAGGATATCTGATTCTGGAGTTGTGTGTAATTGTAATTCAGTGTACTTCAGCCCCTGAGGTTTTTCATGATCACTGGAAAACAGCAGTACGACATTCAACATGTCTTGACTCACATTTTGAGGGACAAAATCCCCACTTCCTGTCTTTATTGTAGTCCGTCTCAGTGGCGCACCAGAGCTGTCCATCTGAGCGCCCCTCCAGAGTGCACTCGGCATACCACTTCTCACCAAACTTAAAGGGGAACTGGCAGGGGCTTCCAAAGGCATTCCCCCCTAGCGTGAACACCTCTGAGGAAGAGGACACAACTGTTTGTGAACAACATGATTTTTTTCACCGTTCGGACAATATCTGACAACATGTCTCTCCCTCTACCAATGACAGTGAGTGTGTGCCTTCTCATACCTTGGTAACCCTTGGAGCAGAGGTCCCTCTGAGTACCGTAGATATTCCATCGGCTCCAAGTCCCAGATCCCTGGTAGATCATCACATTTTTCTCATTGCGGTTGCCGTAATTGAAGTGCAGCGCTTTGTCTTTGATGCCAAACAGAGTTTCGTTTTTACACTGCCAGTGCTGGAGCTCGCTCCTCTCGTCACAGGGGAAAAGCAGCACCTTGACCCAGTCCTTCAGTTCCTGAGCACCCAGGCAGAGCTTCAGGGAGATGCTGAGGACACGCGACTGAGAGGCCCAGCGGAACTGCTGGTCCTGGGCCGAGGGGTTACAGTCGGTCACCGTGACCTCACTGGCACTTACCGCCAACACACACTTGTTGTGAACCTGGTTGTAGATCAGAAAGGATCCGCTGTCTGCAGCACAAGAAGGATAAGAGGGTGTGGTCAATCCAAGTTCTAACCCTAACTATAGGGCTTTACAGCTGATCTCATGTACAAGCAGTGCCAACTACTGAATGGTGACCAAGGCACTATGACTAGATGTACAGGAACTGTAATTACAAAAAAATTATTTAATATCACTAATAATATTATTAATAACTTTAGGATAAAAATTCGAAATCACAAAATTGCATAGTAAAATTAGTGTAGAGTAAAATATTATATTGCACTTATAGAACTGTCAAGACCGCAATATTTAGATTTTCTGTAACAATGTGTACTTGCATATTATATTAACTGCCTACAATTACAAGTCAATCATTGATCAAAAGCCATTTTCATTCTGATGTCCAGAAACTTCTAAATGCCTTAGAAATGTTCTAGCAGCACTCATGTAGCTTGGCAAATAGTTCACTTATGACTCCTAGAAAAGAATTCCTAGTATTTACTAGTAAAGCTACTCTCAATGACAGACTAAGAAATCCTGGAAACATGTACTTTCAATCTTTGGAAATTACAAACTACTGCTGTAGGCTCGTCAGTGTCAAGTTAAGTAAATTATATGATGAATGGGTGTGTCCCATCTTCTGAAAGGTACATTTTATTTATATAGTTATTTCACTCCACTTACCTATTTCGGCAGTGCAGAAGAGGGCTTGTGTCAAACACAGGAGCACCGTGAGCAATTGAGAGGGTGCCATCATATTAAGTGCTCAGTTTGCTATTCCAGGCAAAAAGGTTCAGTAGCTGCCCAGTCCAGAGAGGAGAGGGGGATCTGGTTGTGATCTGTTCAGGTGTCTCTTATGGAAGAACATTGCTACAGAGACATGGAAGCTGACCCTAAATCTGATGCATATCCTGTCACATGGGCTGGCAGAGTACTTCACATTACTAACATGAGGAGAGGGGAAGTGTGCAGTCCCAGCTCATACATTTCAGGAGCACGTGGGGGACGAGAAAATAGCCAAACCATCAATGAGCCAAGCCGCATTTACTTGAAAAATACATGATTATTTCACCTATGCACAAACATCTTTTTGGGCCCCAAGACATTTCACATTTCAGGATTTCACAGACATTTTTACATTTCAGGATTTCAGAAACATATTTTTCAGGGCCCCAGACATTTCATATTTTTGTTTTAA
Organism: Esox niger; assembly: GCA_016801105.1. NCBI lineage: Eukaryota > Metazoa > Chordata > Actinopteri > Esociformes > Esocidae > Esox > Esox niger. The sequence goes on from JACXGJ010000747.1 coordinate 18,770, forward strand.
CCCTGAAATAGCACAAATGATTCAATTTATCAAAGTCTTAATGACAAGTAAAGATTTAAAACTAAGTTTAGTAATTCATCCCATTAGGAGAATAATTTATTGCATACTGCTCAAACATTCACTGGAATGTATTTTCTTAGAACTGGCATTATTTCCCTCGAATAACCACCATATACAGCATTCAGTAGTGTTTACAAAGTGATGCATGAAAACAAAATTTGGGTTACTGAATGACATCACAATGTTTTATTATGTTTGAACTTCACTCTCACAGAGTCTCATTGTGCACATCTAGCTGAGCAACATGCCAGATAGTCTATTTGTCACAGCCTACATGTTCAACACACTAGTGATAGTTACACTATTAACCTAATGTAAGAGAACAATGTAGAAAATTGGAGAGCACCAAACAGTGCAAAATGTCAAATAGAACATCACGTTCTCTTTCAACAACATCCAATGAATCAACATCCAAATCAGAAAGTTCTTGTTGACGACTTGATCAACAGTTGCAAGATAGACAAATAGGAAGTTTAAAAAAGCCCTATAAGCTTATGCTTCATTAAAGTTTAGGCAAAAATAAAAAAAATGTGCAGGAATCACTTCTTATTAACCAAAACTCATATAGTGTAATCTACAGAAAATACTGTTGTAGTGAATGTTACCTTGACACGTTGAACTTGAATTGCTAATGTTGTCAGAGGTGTTAATATTGTCCAGCAGGCATAAAATCCCTCCTGCTGCAGTTGGGTTTTTAGTGAATGGAACATGTTGGTTGTAATATGTTGTGTATATATACACTGTAAACTTGAATAAGTTCCCAGAATCCTAAAAACTAACCCTAACCTGTCACGATGGCAGGCAAGTATCCAAACGCGGACTAGGGATGGGCAGGGAAGTGACAGACAGCGCAGTCGAGAGCGAGCAGTCAGGCGTCTCTGGTACCGGTAACGAAGGCACAGGCGGGCAGTTGACAGAGTAGTCGGGGACGGACAAGTGGTCAGAACACGATCGGTCGGCAACGGTACAGTCAGGGAGCAGGCAGAGTAGTCGGGGACAGGCAGGGGATCAGAACTTGGGCAGAGAGCAGAGGTACAGGCGCAGACAGAATAGTAGGGAACGAGCAATCGGTGGGTACACAGGGAGTCGGGACGGGAGTTTGAGTGCGAGATGTGGCATGCAAGCAATAACCATTAATCCGGCATGGAAGAAGTAGCAGGGAGGTGTATATATACAGCAAGTGATGAGGGGAGTGGGAACAGGTGTGCAAGTGGTGATTGGAAACAGGTGCGGGAATAGGTGTGCGTTAGCAGGTCAGGGACACGAGCGCCCTCCTCCGCACGCTCGCGTGGGCGGAGGCGGGACAGTACCCCCCTCCCCCGATGGTAATCCCGTAGCACCGAGGGGTCCAGGATCTGGCGACGGGGAACTGCAGTCCTCAATCGGAGACAAAATCAACGGGCAGGCCGAAGATGCTAAAAACTTCTCTCACCAGGAGTGCCGCCATCTCCTTAGCTGAGGGGAGTTTGGGCAAGGAATGAACCGAGCGAACTTGCTAAACCGGTCAACCACTGTCAGGACGACCGTGTTGCCGTCAGAGTTGGGCAGCCCGGTGACAAAGTCCAGGGTAAGGTGGGACCAGGGACGTCGAGGAAAAGGCAAGGGATGTAGGTGTCCTTCCGCATTGATGGCCACCAGAACCGTCTCTGGAGAAACGCCATCGTACGGGCCAGACCAGGATGGTATGTGAGCTTCGAGAGATGGGCCCAGTCCAATACTGCTGACCGAACCGTTTCAGGAGCGTAGAGGCAACCGTCCGTTTCCCGGTCCTAGGGTACGAAGGAGATTGGCTTTGACGGACTCCTCAACTCTCCGAAGCGCTGCACCGGTAGTATCTCGTCAGCCGATGCGCGCGACCCTTCTCCGGAGAATACATGCGACAGGGCATCCGGTTTACTGTTCTTTGATCCGGGTCTATAGGTGAGGGTAAAATCGAACCGGGAAAAGAATAAGGCCCACCTAGCCTGGCGAGGGTTGTGGCACTTCGCGGAACGCACATATTCTATATTTCGGTGGTCGGTCCAAACGAGGAACGGCACCTCCGCTCCCTCGAGCCAGTGTCTCCACTCTTCTAGGGCGACCTTATCCGCCAGCAATTCCCGGTTACCCGAAGGTCGACTGGCCCAGGCTGGTGTCAATGGAAACAGAAGTCTGAACTTTAGGGTATAACACCAATGTTTGGCACCAGTGTAAACGCGGCCTTGGTGTCTCACTCGTTGCCATATCTTAATCCAGACATGTAACACTTTATTCTACCATTGTCATATGATTTAGTCAAATAGACAGGTATATTGACTCCTGTAAAACCTATTGAAGTGTTAAATAAATAAAATGATATACATTTCGTGTCTACCATTGTTTGATTAGCTTTGTTGACATCAATTTAATCGAAAAGTTCATCTTTGAGCTAAAGCCTCCAAGTCTACATTTGTGCACCAGAAACAATGGACCAGACAATAGGTTTACTTTCAAGGGTTTAGCAGATTAGCTCAGTTCAGGTACATATGATTGAATGAATAGACATGAGAGACATTTTGAATGTTTCTTATCATACTATCGATGATGCAAAAACACCATCCAAATAAATAGCCGTGCCTTATACTCTTGTTTGCTAATGTTAGGTAGCTACTTACTATTTTAAGAGCTGGCTATTGGGTCCCTCTGGCCTAGACATTTTTTTTCCAATACATTTTTGGAATGTAAAAATAATGTCTTCAGCACCCTAGAAGTTATGATGGGGGCAAAATCTGGATGATCAACCACACATCTTGGAATGAGCTCAGCTTCAGGGACTGGGTCATTCATGGTCTCCAGCATTGGAATCAATAGTTTATGGAGATGAATCATTTATTAGAAATTACATATATATCACATATATATCCCAAATCGTAAAAGTATTTTAGAGGAATACAACATCATCATGTTCTTTGAGTTAAACAACACCACTAGTCGTGTTTTGGAGTTGTTTTCTGCTTGCAATGCAGCTTTAGTGTAGTGTTACGAACAGTTTCCATTCATTAATTTGTACATTGCTAAGAATGCTAATTACAGCTGGGGCCAGAGCTGAATAATGGATGGTTGAAAAAATGACCATTGTCCATTCTGGACACATTTTTGGTAAGTACATTTTTGTATTTTTGACCAACTATCCCTTTGTTCCAATTCCGATACAGCCACTATCTTCTAGACACACGGCGTGCCCCAGGAGATTCTGTTGTGACAGCGTTATATTTGAAACTAGACTGACCAACAAGCACCTTTCAAATGGAACAGATGGGTTGTTATGTTATACTTGATTACTTTTCACCTTTACATTTAACTATATCATGTTGGTGTTTTAACTAATAATGATAACTAGCGGACTTTAAGTTGACTTTGCTACACGTTTTGCATGATCATAGTTCTTCAGAAAAAGAACGGGTTGCATGGCTCTGGTGCTAATGGTAACATAAGCAAAGTAATTTTAACTAGCTAGCTGCAGAACAGTAACCTTATTGAGTAAACTCAACCAGGTTAGTAAACTGGCTATCTAGCTTTGAGTTGGGCGCCGGATAAACCAAGGCAACATTTGACTGTCCTCACTTGTAGAATAAGCCAACCAAGAATACTTTAATAACAGTAAATGTTAAACACCACATTACAATCAACCTGTTCTTTAGTTTTCAAGTTTTAAAAATGCAAAACATAACAGTCTTAGCTCTAAGCACAGCTATTGCTGTCATCATAATAGTTGGTACGAAGGCACTTTATCTTGGAGCGACCATTGAGATGATACAATCCCACAAGCACAGACTGCTGTGGAATTTGTAGGTCAAAGTAGGTTAACTAGCAAATGCCTTTTCCAATTTAAACGTTTTTAACATTAACTTTAATAAAGTATCTTCAAGTTCACCTGCTGGAGTCTTAGTAACAGATTGCATTTTTGCTTTTAGAAGCTTTATGGAGGAGTGACCAGCAACATGCAGACGATGAGAACAGGAACCTTTTACCTGGGCACGTCAGTTATGTGGCGACTGTGAAAGTGAGCCTCTTACATCTGGATCGATCACATCACCCAATGCCCTATCTAGACCGTATGGTATGCCTGGTGTTACATTTGTTTTTGATAATGCTTGAATTATATTTTGTGACATCGTGAGAGGGCGTGTTCTCGAGGGCAGATACATTGCCCTCAGATGGCTGGAGCAAGATGGCTGTCTGTTAAGGACTACAAAACCCAGGCTGCCTGGGAGTACAGCTGCAGCTAACGAGACGAGCAGGGAGCTATAAGTGGGGGTGTAAGAAACCGTGAGGGGGTGTGAATGGAGGAGAGACACCCATTTGTGAACCAAAGGAGACTAAGTTACTTTTGAGCTGAAGAGATTTGAGTTGTAAACTTTTTTTGTTTGATGATTAAACACACCTACATGTTGAAAAGTCTGTTGAAGTGGTGTTCTGTGGGAACTTGCACACACTAAAGATCCTGAGCCTCTCATGCTGTCACATATGGTGGAGGATGCGGGCACTGAATGACTGCTGATGTTCCAGAGTGACGTGGAGGACCTTACAAGCCTGTTTTCTAAGCTAAGTACACAATCAATTGATTGCAAAATGGAGGAGTTACTGAAAACGATGATAGAGAGTAATAAAATGCAGCAGCGAATCCAAGCTTGCTTACTGGAGGAACAAAAGCGGGCTAATGACCTTAAAGTTAAAGAATTGGAAATGAAAGAAGCCCAAGATGCTAGCAGGATACGGGCTAGTGACTTTATTCCTAAAAGGGGAGAGAATGATGATGTTGAAGCTTATCTGCATGCCTTTGAGACAACTGCTTTCAGAGAAAAGTGGCCAAGAGATCAATGGGCCAAAACATTGGCACCATTTTTGTCTGGGGAATCACAGAAAGCCTTCCTAGATCTAGAACCAACCTTGGCCAATAGTTATGACTCCTTAAAGGAAGAAATTTTAAGTCGCAGTGGTCTAACAGAATTAGGGAGGGCCCAGAGGTTCCATGCATGGTGCTACAAGAAAGAACAGCCACCACGTACACAGATGCACGAATTAATGCGTCTGGCTAAGAAATGGTTGGAGCCAGGTAGGCACTCGGCAAAAAAAGTGGTTGATTCCTTGGTTATGGACAGATTTGTAAGAGCCCTACCCACTGAAGCCAAACGATTTGTCTGTCTGAATAACCCAAGTTCACCCCAAGAATTGATAGAAGAAGTTGAAAGATACCAAGCCAGTGCAGAAATGAACTCACGGTTCCCAACCAGTGTGCAGCACCAACAAAAGTTCTTTCCTAGAGCCTCTCCTTCCAAATGGGCTAGTCCACAGGGGAAAAGGTCCAGCCAGCAAGATTCGCCAGTCGAAAGCACATTGTATAAACAGAGAACCTGTTACAAGTGTGGTGAAGTAGGACACATTTCATGGCAGTGCAACCAAACAGATGAGCATATGCCGACAGCTGAGTCTTCAAGTGGCTTGAAAAATAACCTTTTTGCTGCCTTATTGGGCAACTCGGTATTCCAAGCTATGACATGCCCTGTATCAGTAAATAGTCAAGATGTAGAAGCATTACTGGACTCTGGAAGCATGGTTACCCTGGTGCACCAGTCCTTGGTCAACCCAAAGCAAATCTCAATGGAAAACCTAGTTCCGGTTTCGTGTGTGCATGGTGACACCTGTTCATATCCCACATCTGCAGTAACACTAGTCACGACTAGAGGGAAGTATGAAATACGAGCTGGGGTGGTGGGATCCCTGCCGGTACAGGTGTTAATTGGACGAGACTGTCCTGTGTTTCACATGTTGTGGCAAGATGTACAAGCAAGGAGAACAAGAGAACCACAGCGGCCCAGGGGTAAAATCAGAAAAAATATATGAAATCATGCAAGTCAAAATGTAAAAACTCTAACACACCATTGCCTTCCAGTGCAGACACGGATGTATAGAGGAGACAACCTGGAAGAGACAGAGTCGGCCTCAGAACAAGCAGATGAACCACCACCACAACCCTTCACTCCAAACAGGGTACAGTTACAGACGGAACCCGAGGAGCTGGGGTCAACCCAAGGGAGGGATAGCGGTCCAGAAGTGCCAGGGCACCAGATGTTAAAAGGCCAGTATGGAACAGCCCAACTGAATGACCTTACACTCAGTAATGCTTTGAAAAATTTGAAAGTTGTGGATGGAGTAGTTCCCAGTAATCTTCCAATAGTATACCCATATTTCGCAATCAAGAATGGGTTGCTCTACCAAATAAAAAAAAAGGGGAGGAGACTATAGAGCAGTTGCTTGTGCCTCAAACCCATAGGGCCACAGTACTGCAACTAGCCCACACTCATCTGCTTGGGGCACATTTAGGGGTGGAAAAAACCAAAGAAAGTGTGTTAAAACGGTTCTTTTGGCCTGGTGAACATAAGGAAGTAGAAAACTACTGCCGTAGTTGCCCAGAGTGTCAGCAGTCAGCTCCAAACCTAATTTTCGTAGTCCCCTGATTCCTTTGCCCATCATCGAAACCCCCTTTGAGAGGATTGGGATGGACATTGTAGGACCCCTCCCGAAGAGCGGCAGGGGTCACCAATATATTTTGGTGATGGTAGACTATGCAACCCGCTACCCTGAAGCGGTGCCGTTAAGGAAAGCTACATCAAAACAGATTGCCAAAGAATTATTCCTGATTAGTACTAGAGTGGGTATCCCAAAAGAAATTCTTACAGACCAGGGGACCCCATTCATGTCTTGTGTAATGAAAGAGCTCTGCACCCTCCTAAAGATAAAGCAAATAAGAACATCAGTGTACCATCCACAGACTGATGGCCTGGTGGAGCGTTTTAATAAGACCCTCAAGCAAATGCTTCGTAAGACCGTTGACACAGATGGCAGAAACTGGGATCACCTATTACCCTATCTGTTGTTCTCAATTAGGGAAGTACCACAAGCCTCTACAGGGTTCGCCCCTTTTGAACTTTTGTATCCATACAAGCCAAGGGGTCTGCTGGATATAGCCAAGGAAGCATGGGAGGAACAGCCGTGCCCCCATAGGTCGTTCATTGATCATGTAGGGGTAATGAGAGACAGAATGGCAGCAATTTACCCTATGGTAAGAGAACATATGGAGAAAGCACAACGGGAACAACAAGCTATATATAACCGCTCTGCTCAGCCTAGAGAATTTCAGCCAGGAGACCGAGTGTTGGTACTAGTGCCCACAGTAGAATGCAAGTTCCTGGCCACCTGGCAGGGACCCTTTGAGGTCATAGAGAGGGTAGGGGAGGTCAATTACAGGGTTAAGCAAACAGGCAAGAGAAAGTCTGACCAAATATACCACGTCAACCTCTTGAAAAGATGGCACCCTAGAGATGTGATGGTGTGTTCTCTTTCTCCAAGGAAACCCAGTGACCCACCACGAGAAGAAGTTCAGGTGGGCCCAGACCTGAACCCCCAACAAAGACAGGAAGTGATGGAGCTAGTGCATCGTAACAAAGATGTTTTTTCCCAAGTTCCAGGCCATACTCAAATGATCCAACATGAGATCCATACTGTCCCAGGGAAAATTGTACAGCAGCGGCCTTACAGAATCCCAGAGGCCAGACGAGAAGCCATCAAGCAAGGGGTGAGGGAAATGCTTAAGTTAGGGGTCATTGAGGAGTCGCAGAGTGCATGGTCGAGCCCTATAGTGTTGTTCCCCAAGCCCGATGGCACAGCACGGTTCTGCAATGACTTTAGAAAGTTAAATGAGATCTCAAAGTTTGATGCATACCCTATGCCCCACATTGATGAATTGATTGACAGGCTAGGTAAAGCACGCTTCATTACAACACTAGATCTCACAAAAGGGTACTGGCAAGTTCCCTTGTCTTCCGATTCCAAAGAGAAGACTGCTTTTGCAACGCCAGAAGGGCTATACCATTATACTCATTTACCCTTTGGCCTTCATGGGGCTCCGGCCACCTTCCAAAGGCTCATGAACCGTGTTCTTCAACCCCACCAGCAGTATGCTGCTGCTTATTTAGATGATGTGGTAATCCACAGCTCGGACTGGGAAAACCATCTTGGAAGGGTGCAGAAGGTACTGGATTCCCTCAGAGAGGCGGGCTTGACCGCAAACCCCAAAAAATGTAAAATTGCCTACAGCGAAACTGAGTATCTGGGCTATACAATAGGCAGGGGTATAGTACAACCTCAAGACGCCAAAGTTGGGGCCATTCAGAATTGGCCTAGGCCACAAACCAAAAGACAGGTAAAGTCCTTCCTTGGCCTAGCCAATTATAATAGGAGATTTGTGCCTAACTTTTCAAGTGTGGTTGCCCCCATCACAGAGCTAACCACTAACAGACAGTCCAGAATGGTAAGGTGGAGCAAAGAGGCGGAGGAGGCCTTCTCCCAGTTAAAGAGGATGTTGTGTTCCAGACCGATTTAGAAGTCCCCAGACTTCACAAAAGAATTCCTGGTACAGACTGATGCCTCTGAGGTGGGTCTAGGAGCAGTCCTTTCTCAAATGCATCAAGGCGAGGAACATCCTGTGCTATACATCAGTAGGAAACTGGCAAAGCACGAGAAAAATTATGCCACAATTGAGAAAGAGTGCCTGGCTATCAAATGGGCATTAGAGGCACTCAAATACTACCTATTGGGGAGGAAATTTGTATTAATGACAGACCATGCACCACTGCAATGGATGGCCAGGAATAAGGAGAGCAATGGCAGAATAACTAGGTGGTTTTTAAGTCTGCAATCCTTCAACTTCTCTGTTGTCCACAGGCCTGGACGATGCCATGGAAATGCCGATGCCCTCTCTCGCAAGGATGTCCTCTTCACAGTGGCCTGCCAACCAAGAGCCTCAGAGCAGAGGAGGGGGGTATGTGACATCGTGAGAGGGCGTGTTCTCGAGGGCAGATACATTGCCCTCAGATGGCTGGAGCAAGATGGCTGTCTGTTAAGGACTACAAAACCCAGGCTGCCTGGGAGTACAGCTGCAGCTAACGAGACCAGCAGCGAGCTATAAGTGGGGGTGTAAGAAACCGTGAGGGGGTGTGAATGGAGGAGAGACACCCATTTGTGAACCAAAGGAGACTAAGTTACTTTTGAGCTGAAGAGATTTGAGTTGTAAACTTTTTTTGTTTGATGATTAAACACACCTACATGTTGAAAAGTCTGTTGAAGTGGTGTTCAGTGGGAATTTGCACACACTAAAGATCCTGAGCCTCTCATGCTGTCACAATTTGACATTACAAAAAATGAACCTACAGTAATAATCAAATCCCACAAACACATTCTCTCTATACTACACCCAACACAACAACTTTCCCAGCAGGTGTTCTAAAGCCAATAAACACCACCTGGCTTGTACTTAACTAACCTTGATATTGTATAATTTGCCGATGTTTCACAGTCCAGAGCATTGGGCCCAGTACCGTAACAGTAATAGGGCATTCAACGACTCCCGGTACAAATATCATCCATGGCTTGGGTACTCCCAAAGCCAGAACTCTGCCTACTGCTTTGCTTGTCAACATGTCTCTCAGCCAAATGCCCCAAAATCTGCATTTACTTCCAAATGTAGCAATGCAAATTGGCAAAAGGCAATGTACAAACATGCTGGACATAAAATCTTATGGCCACCCTAAACTGGCTTTGTGCCCCAATGTGGCCACCCCATTCAAAAAGTTCTGGCTACACCCCTGATTCTGAGCTAAGACTAAGGTTGAAACAGTAGGTGGCAGGGTCAGGGAAAATAATTGTGGTAGGAATGGGCAATCTCTTCTTCACCAACACATACTGCTGATAATGTGGATTAGTGAGACAAAAAACACGCAGAAGGAATTGTGGGGGGCACTTCAGGGATGGAGGGCAATCCAGAGAAGAGAGCTGGAAAAGAGAGGATATCCTGCTTCCTGCCATAGGAAGTGTGAACCAACCAGACTGTGCAGTCCTATCATGAGAAGCCCTGTCTCCCCAGCCACGCTGCACCATCACTGTCTGAAAAACAATCTCATATGCTACAGCTTTCAACCAATCCACATTCAAGATTAAAAACCTGGTGTATAACCTGTTATAAAATCTGTAAGAAGTAAAAAAAAACGATGTAGCTTGAAGCCATGTTCCTGCAAAAGCCTTCTCGGCTACCTATTATTTTTAAATGTTCCTTATTAGGGCATGTATTTAGTGTTAGTGTATCAAGCTAGGTAAATAAATCACAAAGTTACAAGACATTTGGCGCACTCGTCTTATCCACAGGACAATTTATAACAAATAAAATGCAACTGGACTAGGGAGGACTTTCAATACAAGTTTTTGTACAATTTGTTTGACCTAAACATAACATTTTTTGGAAAGCAGTGACTGCTTGCTTAGTTAAGATCTTCAAGTTACTTCACAAAATTAACAGAGTCAAAGTCTAAATATTTATTTATAGAGAGACCAGTAAGTACAGAATGACACCCCATTAGAAAGCTAGTCATGCTTTAGGCAAGAGTGTTAGTGAAAATGTATGAGGCACGAGATGTAGTAAAAGTATATGTATTCTGAGGACAGGAATGCACTGCGCTTATTCTGACCTCCACATGACCTTAGTAAAAATTTGCTTCTGTGACAGACAGACAGATGATAAATGGACAGGCAGAAAGAAAGACAGACAGACAGAAGATAGCTAGGTAGATAGATAGATTTGGGTCACTTAGAACAGTCACTTAGAAATGTCCTTGTTGTCCTTGAGAACATTCATGAAATGAGTTTGAATAGGAAATATAGCAAAATGAATTGGAAATATAGTTATTGACAATGTTAAAAGCAATGATTTTTTATTGAAATAATAATTGTGTCCTTCAAACTTTGCTTTTGTCGAAGAATCCTCCATTTCCAACAATTACAACCTTGCAGACCTTTGGCCCTCTAGTTGTCAATTTGTTAGCACCTCCTACAAGTTGGATTGACTTGATGGGCACTTCTTATGTACCACATTGTCAAGCTGCTCCCACAACAGCTCAAAAGACGTGAGATCTGGTGACTGTGTAGGCCACTCCATTATGGACAGAATACCAGCTGACTGGTTCTTCCCTAAATAGTTCTTGCATAGTTTGGAACTGCACTATAGGTCATTGTCCTGTCGTAGGAGGATATGGGCTCTAATTAAGTGCCATCCACAGCCTATGGCATGGCGTCGCAAAATGGAGGGATAGCTATCTTTCTTCAAGGTCCCTTTTACCCTATACAAATCTCCCACTTCACCACCACCAAAGCACCCCTAGATCATCACATTGCCATCAACATGCTTGACATGGCGTCCAGCACTCCTCCAGCATCTTTTCATTTGGTCTGCAATTCACAAGTGTTCTTCTTTTTGTTCCGAACACCTCAAACTTAGATTTTTTTTGTCTGTAACTCTTTCTTCCCACTCTTCCTCTGTCCAGTGTATTCTTTTGCCCATGTTAATCTTTTCTTTACATTGGCTAGTCTGAGATATGGCTATTTCTTTGCAACTCTGCCCTCTAAGGACTTATGAGGTGTCTGTTTCTCAAACTAGATATTAATGTATTTGTCCTCTTGCTAATTTGTGCACCGGGGCCTTCCACTCCTCTTTTTATTCTGCTTAGAGATATTTTGTGCTGTTCTGTGAATGGACTGGTGCACAGTGTTGAATGCGATCTTTTGTTTCTTGACAATTTCTTTAATGGAATAGCCTTCATTTATCACAACAAGAATAGACTGACATGTCTCAGAAGAACGACCTTTGTTTCTGGCCATTTTGAGCCTGTAATCTAACCAACAGTTGCTGATGCTCCAGATACTCAACTAAAAGGCCGGTTTTATTGCCTCTTTTATCAACTCAACAGTTTTCAGGTGTGCTAACATACTTGCAAAATGGTTTTCAATAAGACTTTTAAAATCTTAAGCTTGGATTAGAAAACACAACTTGCCTTTGGAACACAGGAGTGATGGTTGCTGATTGTGGGCATCTGTGCTGTACACCTACAGGTATGTAGAAATTCCATAAAAAGATCAGCAGTTTCCAGATACAACTGTCATTAACAACTTGATCAGTCTGCAATGCAGTTCTGATCAATGTGATGTTCTCTTAATGGACCCAAAAACGTATTTTCTTTCAAAAACTAGGACATTTCACCAAACTTTTGAACCGTAATGTATTTAGATTGATCATCAAAAACCAGTTGGAAAAGAAATGGATGAGGGTAGATACAGACTATAACCACCCAAGAGAAATTATGGGGCACTACCGGGGTGGATGGCAATTCTGAAAAACAGATGACAGAACGGAATATATCCTGCTTCCTGCCGTGGAAAGTGAGGGCTGACCAAATGGTGCAGACCCATCGGGGGAAGCCCAACATGGGGCCTGGTCAACCCAGCCATACTACACCATCACAGGCTGCACGAGGACAGGAGAGGGATCTGAAGAAACACCTTTGTACATAGTAAAAATGGAAACTGTCTGCATATATTCACACTAACACAACAAAAGAATGTTTTATCACATCATGTCTATGCTCAAATGAAATCATCTCATAAAATATATTTATTTCCCTCTTTTTCTTTATTCATTTTTACCCCAAAGAATATTAGCATTTGTACAAACTCACACTTTGTTTTCATTTTGTGGATATGAATCATAACCTAGCAAGGAAAAGAAAATATGTGATATGTAACAATGAAGTACAGTATAATCTTACACATTCACTGCACTTTTTGGTAATAGAATAGAAAAATCATACAGTATATTCTGTTATAAAATCTGTAAAAAGTGACATATGTAAAGATTCTTTACATTCTCAAAGTGCCATGGTCCAGGTTTAGGGCATGGGGAGTTGGGGAAAGGGGGTGGGGCTAAAAAAACAACGAGTTGGAACAAGAAGGAAATAAGAAGACACTGAGACAACACATAGTCCTCTCACAGTGGAAGTCATCCATCCCTATTACGGGAACACATTGCCACAGAGTTCCCTTTTAGCCTGCAAAATGCACCACAAAATTGTAGTGTACTTCCTTTCATCAGAATTATGTTCACCATAAATGCCAATCCTCATTGCTGTGTTTGCCGGTTTCTCTTCTTTTGGAAACGTCTCTTCCTCTTTTCTAAAGTCCCTAGTACTATATATGTTTTGTCTCATCTGTGGCCGGCAGCTCGGATCAGAACATCCTCTCTGTGTTGAAGACCCTCAGCTTAGTCATGAAGTTGAAGTAAATAAAAGCCAGGCAGACAAGCAGGTTCTTCATCAGGTATAGAAGGGGCGTTACAAAGCCGAAAAAGGCGATGAGGCCAATACGCACAAACAGGAACGGCAGGTCCTGCAAGGCCACACCAAGTGATGACAGCAGGGGACTGTGAGGCATGACAACAAGCCGCAAGCACGAAAGGTAGCTGAAGATGTAGATTGGGAACACCCAGCCTGAATAGTAGACGGCCGGGTGCCCCGCCACCCTGACCATCTCAACTGTGTCCATCCAGAACAGAAAACTGTCCACAAACACCTCGGCTCGAGCGTCGCTGGCACACAGGAAGCGCAGAGGACCCGTGTAGACGTATGGAGAGACGCGCTGATCCACCGACGTGCTGGCTGAGCGTGCCGAACGCGAGCTGAGGCCTGAGATACTGAACTGTCTCCCTGGTATCTGGTTATTTGGCATCCCCTCTGGCATTCCTGACATTCCCTGGAGCATCCCATTGGCCTCTGACCTAGTGCCCGGCCCATTCAAGTTCTGGTCCTGTCCATTCTGACGACTGGGCTGCCCTGGGTGGGCAGATTGCCCAGGCACAGCTGGCGTAACGGGTGAGACAGGGTTTGCTGGGGTTGCTGGTGTCACTGGAGTCCCACGTAGCTGTTCTACATTCGTGAGGACAGCGGAAGGGATCTCAGCATCTCGGTCTGATTCATTGGCTGGAATGACAAAAGGGCATGTATATGTCAGCTGTGATAACAGAAACTAGATAAGAAAATAGCCTGTCATTTTGCTACAAAACACCACTCCTCAATGTCGACCAAAGCATAAGAATACAAAGTGATTGTCTTTACAGGCTTTATAGACACATGTTTCACCTTAGTATGAAATCTGTTCTAATCAGTGGTAAAAGATAAATGTGTTTGAGCTGGCCATTTCCCTGAATAAAAGGATTCCAAGAAGGGCCACAGTTAAAACATCATCATGTTTTTTTTTTTTTGCCTGCGCAGCACTTTTGTTGCAAAGAAAGAAGTTTGTGGCTGTAACAGAGAATTTCCTGTTCATTTCCTGAATAAGAGTAGGAGTATCCTAATGGTTCTGGGTTTTCTTGTCAACATGAACACTAGACGCTAAAATAAAAGACGTATTTGTTATGTGTTCATGCAAAAGCTTGTTTTCAGATGGTGAAATTACTTACAGACAGGAATCTTGAATAAAAACCTAAAACTACTTCAGTGGCATCCCCTCAAAGGAATGCTTTCACTTTTTAGAGAAAAACATTGACTTTGATGAATCCCGCCTTTGGGTGTGTTTGGCAGTGAATCAAGTCCATTTGAGTACCGACAAAATAAACTCACTAACACACTTGTATTCTCACCATGTCCAGTAAGTCGACAGTGGCGTATCCTCTCCACAATGTCAATGCAGACTAGGGAGAAAAGCACCAGTGAAACAGGCAGCTCTGCGAACGTGTCCTGTCTCATACCGTTGTCAATCTGCACCTGAGAGAGAAAGACAACACAAACCAGTCTGTGATTCCAGTCGGACAACACTGCTGGCCCTGATTAAGATGTAACAAGGCCAGTCGTGTGCTTTCCCAGCGGAGCTTCCTTTACAAATCTCCAAACATGACACATGAACACATTAGTAGCGCCAAACCATCTGTGACACTGGGTTAGTGGGATTAATGTAGATCTGATGTAGGCTTAAGCCACGACTTGCCTGCAGGGCACAAAACAATGGAGACTAGAGGAGGCCTTAATTTATGGCTTCACTTACATAAAGGGGGCAAAATAAGCCAGGGCCTGAGGTCCCCCTGGAACTTCAGGAACCTCTAGAGAAAGTGCCTGATAGACAGCTATGCTCTTCCCAGAAAGGAAGTGGAAAGGGCCAGATGGACAGCTGATGTGACCAGGGTGGATGGGACAGGATGAGGAACTCAGCTGCTTATCAGTAGCTCCTTAACCGTGGAGCAGGTGATTGCTCCCCTGAGAACACAATTGTTCCCCTTTCATTTATCATACAGTAAGCACCACAGGTGACTGTTTGAAAAGGTTTCATAATCCATTGTTGGTGCCATGATGGTAAATGACATTGAGCCTGCATACTGCATAAGGGTTTGTACACATTCAATCATCTAGACTCATGAATACAAGTCTGGTTGTCAATTCAGACACGGAGGTATACTTTTTAAGTTATAGTTTAAATTGTTCTCGTACAATCAAAGATTGATTCTGACCTGGTTTGTCAGTTGTGTGGCCTCTGGGGCAAATCAATTGCATCATTTGCCTGTTAATTAACTACCAGAGATAGAGAGAAGAAACAGTACTGTAAACCTCAATGTTTGGATGTGAATACCAGTGACATTAAATGCCTCTCTGAGAGTGTCCCTCTCACAGAGGTAACGACAACAGGCTGAGTGTCAAAGGTCACCTTTCACAATGATGAATCTAAGTCAAAGGTCACGGAAACATAGACCAACTGAGACGAGCATAAACAAAGGTCTAACACCCGGATCACATGGTTTACCTCTGAGCTGGCGATGAGAAAGGCAAAGCAGGGTAATGTGGAGAGGATCACATAGACCAGGGCTACTGGCCTCCTGAGACAAAGAGAGAAGGAAAGAAAAAAGGAGTCATAATCTGAGTTGTACTGCATATATATGCCTATACGCATTTGGATATGCTCAATGTTGGCAAATCCCTGCTAACCTGCCTGCCAAACCAACTGCAGGCCAGTTGAGTGTCAGACACGGCAAAGTTCATGCCGCACAGACCAGCCAGCCATAACCATACCCCGAGACTAAGCCCACAGCTACCATTTGAACACAGCTCCCAGCTAAGACCTAGTGCCCAGCCACGGACCCGGGAAGACAAAGCGGTCACTCACCACTTCTTCCTTCCAACAAGAAACTTCTTCTTCGCGAACACCATGTATTTCATTGGCACCCAGACCAGCAGGGCCATGGAAGTGACATAAGCAATAGAGGAGGCCACGATGAGCCAGTAAGCAGTGCTGGCATCGCTGGGCGGCCGCGCCGCGCTCTTGACCTGCGCCACGATGAGGGCGAACCTCTGCATGACGATGAAGAGCGGCACGCAGAGGCCTGCGAACTGCAGCACTTCGCACAGGGCAAACTTCAGCGTACTCCCCGAGCCCATGCTGTGGCAGCCCCGGAGCTGGGGGGCACGGAAAAAAAGAAAACGGGGAGGGAGAGAGGGGGCTGTTGTCGCAGTGAGGCGACCCCTGTCCCTCTGAGGGTTGATTGCCCGGGCCCGCGGCATTGTCTGTGTCCACTAGCATTTTCCACACACCACGTCCCCGGGCCGCAGCTCTGCCGTTTGCTTACACTGCACTCGGCATTGTGTGTCTTTATCGCCGCCGGGGTGGCGGTGTGATGCAGCTGCCACTCTAACCTCTTTATATGGACGTTACAAATGAAACTGTCTTCCTGGACCTTAAAGGGTACGGCTTTTCAGAGTGAAACATTTTGGATGAGATGTAAAACCAAGAAGATTTTGTTGAAGTCTTATTACAGTTTTTATCATTTTTTATACCAAACGTCATCTCACACTTGCGATTAATATTTTATTAGTGCAATTGATTCATTCTGTGTGTCTTAAAATATACTGATGTGGTTATGAACAAGCAAGCTAACTTGTCTGTTTCAGTTAAGAACATTCCTGGAGAGGATGCATCTTGATGTCTAACCAGTTGGGCAAGTAGGGGTCGTGCCTGGCTGGGATATTTCTGGAAGGCAGAGATGGTTAATTCCTGGGAGAACATTGGCTATTTCCAGAAGAGCAAAGTCTATAAGAAGTTGTTTGTGCACTACTATAAGAGACCACAGCCTGCTAAATTGTTTTTATAGGTGTGCGCTCTACTGGTTGGCTATGGTGTAATTAGCATGTTCTTGCTGACCATGGGTACACATCTCCATCTAGTGGTTTTCTGCAGTGCTCTGCCAGCAGTGTGTTGAAACATGGACTGCAAGTAAAAATGATTAATGTCAATGTCATGTGCTCTGGGTATGGGGTAGGCAAATAGATTCAGCCACATTGATGGTTTTGGGGCTGGAATATAATTAGATATTACATAATATTCATAAATATGTATATATCATACTTTTACCAAAAAGTTTAGATGGCCAAGAAGGTATACCCTGGGGAAACAGAGAGCTGAAAGACAGTGGGAAAGCAAGAGAGAGAAGAGAAAGCTGTGAGAGAATGGCAAAATGAGAAAGAGAAGGCTAAAGAGGGTGAAAAGAGAGCTGTGAGGGAATGGGAAAAAGACAGAGGCTAAGATGGGTGGGAGAGGAAGCTGTGAGAGAATGACAAAATGAGAAAGAGAAGGCTAAAGAGGGTGAAAAGAGAGCTGTGAGGGAATGGGAAAAAGACAGAGGCTAAGATGGGTGGGAGAGGAAGCTGTGAGAATGCGGAAGAGGGAGAAGATATGGGAAAATGATGAAGAGTGGCAGGCAGAGAAAAATTGAGCTCAATCAAATGTTCCCAAAGGAAACTGTAGAGACAGCACCTGTTACACTGGATGCAGATAAGTCAATGACAAAAGCAACCTGCCAATTTACCTCCATTAATGATGAGACACGTTCCCACTGAATCCCTGTCCTCTGAGATCCACCACATCCCAGCTGCCTCAGGTATACTGTGGGCTCACCAACTTTAAAAACATAGTGGTGAACAGGCAAATATGGCTTGTCCCAATTGCATATAATACCATTACGTACATCTTCAGGGACCATTAAATGGCTATGAGGTATTCACTAGCCTCAAGTCATGAATACTGATTGGGATTATATAGTTGCTGTGGTCCTCCTTGCCAATACACAACAGTTTAGAGGCAAATATATAGTATGACTTCTAATTGAATTACCACCCCCTTGTTGGACTCAGCTGACCAAGCATGCTGGCTATCAGTTTCAGATGATGATGGTCTCTCCTCCTCATCAGACCAGATGTATTGTATTATTTGAGCATGAGGACGCATTTGGCAGAAGATTACTTAAACAAGGGGAGGGGATTTGTGTGATTGAAACATTGAGGTTTAAATAATGCTGTCTCCACATTGTTCAGACAGAAGAGTGTACTAGCACACACACACACACAACCTCTTTGTTATTCTTACCTTAAACCTAACCCCTAAACTCCAAACCCTAAACATTATCTTTAACCATGTTTTTTTATGTAACTTTAAGCCGTTCAACTTAACCCCAAATTCAAAACATGGCCTAAATCCTTGTTTTACTGCCTTTGTGGAGAATTTGGGGAATTTACATACTGATTCAGGTAGTGCGGCAAGCACACAAATGCACACATTCAATGTTAATCCCAGTATGTAAGAAAAATGTTAACACTTGGACTGCACTATGATCAGTTGGACTGCACAGCTGGTGTAATTTATACATGTCTACTAATCACCACAAGAGGAGCTCTTTTCAGAATATACAGTGATGCACTTTCTCAAGCTGTGCCTCCAGTGCTGAAGGGTTTAATCAAAAGACTGCCACCTTACCTAGCCCAGCCCAAACTTCCTTTATCCCTGAATTACACTGTCCCTTTAGCTGGGATCGGCAGTTTTTATGATACATTTAGCAAAAATACATATTTGAAATTCAAAATAAGATTTTGTATTTTGTATTTGACAGGGTTGATGGAAATGGCTTCATATTTTGTATTTAAAAAATGTAGTGTTTTGTATTTTGTAGTTTATTGTAAAATACTTAGTGAGAAGTCTACATTATGACATGATAAAAATGCTACCTCTGATGGGTGCCTACTCAGTAATTTACCCAGACTTGTTGAGATCAGAACATATAGGTAAACAAATCATTCACCTGTTTACGAAGTGTTCTAGCTAACTTTTTGACCCAAGTTGCAGCCCTCACAGTTAACGATACCTTGCTGCTTTCAGCCAGTTAAAAATGTCAAGTTTGCGTCGGTTGTGCACGAAGATACGAGATAGGGTACGAGATAGTATCTTAATTGAAATAGCATATCATTGCATGAATAACTGCCTGACACATAATTTATAAAAAATTATAAACAATCAAAAGATTCATTACTTAGAAACTAGTTGCTATGAATAAAGGTGCCATCAGTTGTCTTCTTATGACTGACTTGTTTGTCATTGAGTCAGTGTTGCTGATGCAAAGCCTTACCAAACACCAAGTAACATTAATTAGGATACTTTTATGGGTCATTAGCAAACTGTTTGTTCAACATTAAACTGTTAGTTACTTTAAAACTAACCTTCCTCAGGGTGATCACAGGGATATTCGATCTGTTAACTCGCATATGTCAGATTCTATCGCATGACTCATTAGGCAGAGGAACCTGCTGCTGTCAAGCGTTGTCTACTTAATCAACTGAGTCAGTCTACTGGTGCAGGGATAGATCTAATAGGTTGATAGACAGAAAGTTTGTGAAGTGATTTCATTCTCGCTTGTAAAAGTATTTTTTGTAGAAGTATTTTCAAAATACAAAAAAAAAGTTATTTTAATACATGGTGTTATTTTGTGATACACAGAAAATTAAGGTATTTGCTATCTGATTTTAAAAGTTTAAAAAATATATATATTTTACCTGTATTTAACCAGGTAAGCTGATTGAGAAGAAATTCTCATTTGCAATGGCGACCTGGCCAAGATAAAACGTGTTGGACAACATACAGTTGCATTAGATTCATAAAGTAGAAATGTACAAAATAAAATGTGACAACATATAATACATATCGAAGAACAGTCAATAAACAATTCATGCAAGGCGATGTCTAAGTGACACGGCAATGACAAAATACAAATACAATAGAAAGTATATAAAAAATACTGAATGTAGTAAAGAGCCTATACATATTGTACATACCTGAGTAAATGGAATAGTGCAAAATAGCATAAAACAAATATGACAGCAGTGCAAGTCAAAAAATTGTCCCACTCTGCAATGGGGGATAACAGAGAAAATACAGTAAAGGTGTGCAAAACTGTTCAGGAATTATGTAAGAGTTAACACATACAGTGATCCGACAAGAGATCAGACAGATGTACTTTGAAGGCAGTGAGGGTAACCAGAGTTTCAGGTTTGAGGTTTTTATGCCAATCGTTCCAGTCGTTGGCAGCTGAGAACTGGAAAAAGCGGAGTTGTGGGATTTTGGGGTGTCCAGAGAGATGTATCTGCTTGAGCGCAGGCTGCGAGTAGGTAGAACAATAAAGATTAATGAGCTTGGATAATGCAGGACATTGCCTAGCAAGGACTTGGTAACAGTGAGTTAATTCCGGGTATGTAATGAGGGCCAGCCAACTAAAGCATAGAGGTTGCAGTGGTGGGTGTTGTATGGGGCTCTAGTAATGAAACGTATGGCACTGTGGTAGACCGCATACATAGTTTCAGGCAGTTCTGTAGAAGACATGACTGAAATCAAGAATTGGTACGATAGTCATTTTCACCATCACAAGTTTGGCAGCGGGAGTGAAGGTGGCACTGTTTTGGAATAGGAAACCTGGACTTAATTTTAGATTGGAGGTGGTTTATGTGGGGCTGGAAAGAAAAGGAACTGTCTAACTAGACACTTAAGTATTTGTATGTGTCCACGTATTCTAATTCAGACCCATCTACCATAGTTATGCTAGTCAGACGGCCAGGTGGGTGCAGCGATCGGTTAGGAACCACACACTTAGTTTGACCAGAGTTTAGGAGTAGTTGAAGGTTCTGGAATCAGTGCTGAATGGCATGAAAGCTCTTTTGGAGGTTTGATAGCACAGTATTTTGATGTATCTTTGCCCATCTCTGCCCTTTAGCTTTGCCCAACAATACCTCCAAAGCAGCCCAACACTGGCCCCCTAGTTTAGCCCAGGTTAAAAAATTCATCAGGCCCATTCCAGGCACGTGGCCACATGGGTGTCATGGGGTAGAAACTGCCACCCTTGAAATGAGCCTTGCCATCCCAATTGCCAACCCAACGCCGACCAGAAAAATAACAACAATAAAAATGTAGCTCATGTTGTTGTTCATTAAAATATTATCAAAATGTAATAATACACTACCATGTGCAAAATATCCCATAATGGACCCTTAGAAAAAACTAATTGTGCATCTAACATAGATGCTTATTCGATGCATAAACTTGTGGTCTGTCGAATGAAGTGAGTCCGTTGATTATTCTTCAGACGGGTTTGAATGCAGGTGAGGTGTGACGTGCTGAATTGGACGTCGGAAAAGTAGGATGACATTCATTCCCTAGAAATTCATATTTATGTGAAAATGTTGAATTTTTTTAACAATGAACCGTTTCTATCGTGGCTAGCGCAGCTGAGTGCAGACATGGCTCAACATTTCACATAACTTCATGCTTAAATTTCTCTATAATATTATAATAAAATGTGTTGTGTTACCAAACATGTAATTTTCCGGTCCAAAACACTTTTTATTTGATCTTCATATTTTAGTTAAAGTCATTGCCATCAGTTGCAGTTTAATATTGACATGTGAAGAGGGTGTGAGGGTTACAATTACTGTGTGGATGCAAGCTGTCTATAGTCCGAAATAGTATGAGTCATAATCACCATTAAACCTATCGGCAAAATACAAAACTGGCTAGTTTCTGCTTCTTTTGACATTTTCCCCATTCAATTTTCACACAGGGGATTTTTTGATCCAGTTCAAAAAAGGTCTGCGTTTTGCATAGGATTACAACACCTTGACATTTTGATAACTGAATAAATATATATAAGACACAGTGACTTATATCTGCCTAACTAAACAGCAAGAATATACTTAGGCTATTGAGCTTTATTCCCCAAATTAGCCTTTGTTTTTCATTTTAATAATTAATAGACTAAGCACAAGTTTATCTTTTGTCATTTTCCTAACTCGATGAGGGAAAGGTATTGCTTGAGTCATGTGTTAAGGTACAGTACTGTACTATAAAATGTGTTAGCATTTTGTATGATTTGTCATAAAATGTTAGGTAACTTTATTATTTACAAGATATGCGTCTTGTCTGAATGACTTTCGACCTGTCGCACAGACTCCCACGATCATTAAGTGCCTACATCTCTCAACACGTGATCCCGACCAGTTTGACTACCGGTTGAATACTCTGCCCTGACCCACATGGATAAAACCAATACCTATGTAGGAATGCTGTTCATAGACTTTAGCTCAATATTCAACACGGTCTTCCCTTCTAAGCTGCTCAACAAACTCCATTACCTAGGGATCAGCCCCTGTTCTCTGCAACTGGACTTTGGACTTCCTAACCAACTCTCAAGTTAGACAACTTCACCTCTTCCACCCTGATACTGATCACTGTTGTTCCACAAGGCAGCGTGCTGAGCCCCCTCCTGTACTCTCTCTTCTCCCATGACTGCATTCCTGTATACAGCTCCAACTCCATTGTCAAGTTAGCAGATGACACCATGGTGGTAGGCCTGATCTGTGAAATCACTTGTCAGCCTACATGGAAGAGGTAAAGTCCATCGTGGCATGGTGCGCTGATAACAACCTGGCCCTCAATGCAAAGAATACCAAGGAGCTCATAGTGGATTACAGGATCTCTAAAGGCTGCTGTCATGCCCCAGTTCTTTTTGATGGCACTGAGGTGGAGCTTGTGCCCAGCTTCAAATTCCTGGGCATCCACATCTCTGAGGACCTCTCCCAGTCCCTCAACACCTTAGCCCTGGTCAAAAATGTGCAGCAGCACCTCTATTCTTGAGGAGGCTGAAGAAGGCCCATCTGTCTTCCCAGATCCTTGTGAATTTTATCGCTGCACAATCAAGAGCATTCTGACTAACTGCACCACAGTGTAGTTTGGTGGTTAATCCCAGCCATTGTAGACCTCCAGCGCAAGCGTTGTCTGTGCAGGGCACGCGGCATCATCAGGGAACCTTCATATCCATGCCACAAACATCTACTATAACCCTGCTGAACTCTGTGAAACATCACTAACCATACCCACCTTTATACTTTTTCATACAAAGTCTGATAAGGTTTTCAGATATTTAGAATTTGCCACAGAATGCGCAAATTAAGAGAAAAGCACAATAATATGATTCTTTGTTAAGAGATGGAGATCAAGTTTGTGTGTGGTTCTGGGGTCAGTTATTTTACAGCATTTATATGTATTTGTTTTATTTCTTTGGTGCTCAAGTTGCTGGCTAGTGTTTCATACATTTTAAATCTAAAACTTTTTCTTTGTTGCATTTGTGTACATGAAAGCCATGTTATTGTCAGGGGACTTGTGATTATTGTGTGAAAAATATTTGAATTTATGAAGTAGGTGAATCTTATACTGTATGTCTCACGCACATTTTAAATCACTTCCTGTGACATTTCATGTACGATTAATTAATCATATTTAGCTACTGTTATTGTGACAAATTTCACAAGTATTACAAACTATAGAGCAAATATGAAGCCAATACAATAATATAATTAATTAGTCATTCATGTTGTTATTAAGTTATTACTAAGCTCTTCTGCAAATGGAACTTTGTCCTATTTATAAATGAAATGGTTCCACCCTGAAAGACAGATTTAGGTACTGGCAACATTGGCAGCAGCCCAGAGCGGCATCTTGCTGGGGGCGGCACAAGGCACCAAAACTAAAATGATGGTGACATTTACATGATCGGTTTTCAATCGCTGATTTGCATGTCACTTAAATGAGAGACTGTGGGTCAATTAACATTGTCAGAGGGGATGCCCTGATTCTACTTTGTGAACTAGGCAGAT
This sequence comes from Esox niger, assembly GCA_016801105.1. Lineage (NCBI taxonomy): Eukaryota > Metazoa > Chordata > Actinopteri > Esociformes > Esocidae > Esox > Esox niger. Next base: position 42,730 of record JACXGJ010000747.1, read on the forward strand.
TACTGCATAGGAATGTCTCCCACTCAGAAGTACCAGGTGGGAAGTCCCCCTACTGAAAGCTTCTCTGAACTGCATGGTGTTTGCCACTGGCCATTTTAACATTGTATTAGCCAGTAATAGGCTTTACCAGTATCTACTAACTTACTGGAATAATCAGGAATTGAGCAATTGCTAGCGAGTCTGCCAAAGCTATTTCATTTCAATGGCATAAGAACATATTTTTTCTTTCATGGCATAACAATGTACTTCTTTCTAATGACATTAATACAATAACTATTAATCAAGGTGACGAAAACTATTTAATCAAGTGAATAAACAAGAGAATCGTGGAATGTACCAGAAATAGTCACAATACTGTATAACCGTAGTTTTATTGCGGCAAAAATAAAATGTCATGGTCGTATTTTTTTCTTATTGGACAGATGGGAAAGAAGTAATTACCATGCCTCTTATTACTTTCTTTTTAGTGTGGTTTGTGCGTAGCCTGAGACAGAACCACAACAATGTTGAGCATTAACAGTATATTTCTCTCTTCACTTAGGTCACTTAGGTATTAAGAAAATCCCAAAGTGTGAAATGGACTACCTCACAGTCATAGAGTCTGAGTAATGTTAATCAGTGAATCTTTACAGGCATAAGTTAAGTCATGTAATTATGATTTAGAGCACCAGCCTGCATTGCAAACATTTGTACAGTCAGACCAATATATTAATGCATTGCGGTAAAGGCGTTAAATTAGTGTTATTCAACCTCCCATTTAGCCTGGAACCATCTGCAGTCATCCTCTGGAGGTCGTTCTGATGCACTTGGTGAGCCAGCCCCCAGTCTGTGAGAACGTGGTGGAGCTCTTGGATTGGTATGATTTTTCCCAAATGATCATCCTTGTCCTTGAGCGTCCTACACCCTGCATGGACCTGTCTGACTACTGCATGGCTATGGGAGAGAAGCTGGACCAGGGGTAGCGAGGGACATCAGTCAAGCTCATTGACTTTGGCTGTGGAGATCAACTGAGAGCTCAGTCTTACCGGGAGATTGCAGGTGAGGAGAGATAAAGCCTGAATTCAGTTTTCCTACAGTATGTTGATTATGTTCAGAAACATAGTGTTTTATTGTGAACTATGCAAGGAGGTTCACTTGGAATTCAATAAATGCATAATGTCACAACCTTTAAAAGTTGGCCCCTAACTTACCAGAATAACTGCCAGCAACTACAGCATATGTTTAGCCCATATAAATCTAAACAGGGGGTTGCTGGTCTATGATCCCATAGTTCTACATACCATTGTTTCCTTGATTAAGGTACCAAGTACAATAACAGCTAATGTACTAAACACATATTTGCCACTCTTGTCTGGAGAACTTCAGACAACACTGAATTGCACAAGGATTTTAGTGTATTGTTCTTTCATGTTTTGGCTGAAATGTTGTTAGAATGGGGTCAGGTGGGGGCATGTAAACAGTAGCTTTGCTGATGGATGGGTAGGCACAACCAAGTACATGTATTTATTAAACCATTCCCAAATTCAACCAAATATATAAGGTAGGTCACTTGAAAAGGCAATGGAATGAGGTGGGTAGGGATGTTTTTCTACAAACATTAACCAGGGAAAGTTTGTAATTCATGCAGGGGATGTGTCAGGATTCCTGAGGGATAGAACCCAAACGCAAACTGAACTCAGGACAAGGGCAGTTTATTTGAGCCGAGAAACTGGAGTGTGCGCTTGAGAATGGCAGTAAAAGAAATCCGGGTTAATTGACGGGAAGGTGTTGCAGATGCGTATCCTGGTGGCGTGAGGGAACGGGTCAAACGGTCCAGGTAAGTATGAGACAGCGGGTGTGGTCGGGGAGGTGACAGGCCAGGTCCGGGATACAAGGGTCAAGGCAGAAGAGTCGGTAGCGAAAAACACACTGGTACACGCGCACAGAAATAAACCTAAGTAGGCAACTGGTAAGTTTGACACGTACGAATGTGACTTACGACCTGGCAGAGGCGAGATGTCAGGGCTGCTCCTAAAAGGTGCTAGCGATTGGCACGGTGGGTTCAAGGGTGTGATGAGCGAGTTGGATCAGCTGGCACAGGAACCAGCTCCGATCCGACGTCATGCTCTTCCCTGTAGCCCGGGAGACCGAAACAGAGAAGACTAGAGAACACACAAGCACACCAACGTACAAGACAAAAACCCATTCACAAACGAGACCCACCGCAAAAACACACACCTCACAAAGGAAGGGGTCGTGACAGGATGGAATTTGTTTCTTAATCAGTGTTGATGGAAACACGATTGGGAACAACAACAAAATTAGTGATAGTAATCATTTAAAACGAAGTATTTTTATATATGCGCAGGTGTTAGCATTAACTTTCACAGCCCTAATTTATGTAGTTAACCTTACAAAAACAATCTAAATATATATTTTTTAAATGTATAGATAAATTTAAATGTGTTTGGAAATATTTGTCAGGAAATGCATTATTTGGCTATTATTCCCTGTATTGATCTGTATGGGAATGCATTCTCTAGACTCTGAGTTTCAACCTAGTTCAATGCGCTCCACAAATATTGGCACCTTTGGAATGTACTAACAAAGCCCTGGAAAAAATTAGGAGACCACTGAACCTTATCTTTCCTTTCCAAAAAAACCAAAAAGGAAGGTTTTCAGTGAGGAACAGAACCGTTCAATTTGCAGTTGTTTCTTCATTTTAACCCTTCCGTTCCTCACTCAAAACCTTTCCAACATATATGGTTAAAGATTTTGTAGTTTTGCAAATCATAGTTTATCCTGAATGAATAGTACGGATCGGTCTATAGGTGGCGTTACACAATTTCCCTCAGTGATACCTACGAAGCTCTACGTAGCATAACTTTTCTCAACAGAAAGTGGCAACAAAGGATGCAAAGATAGCAGCACCAGCTCTCCCTGATACACCCATCAAAGCCACTCGTCTAGCTCCAATTTATTTCAAAACGATATGTAGCGTCGACCAGCGATTTGCGCAGCGGAAGACTGAGCTCGGGTGTTCTTTGCGATTCTGGCTTGGGAAGCAGTTTACTATGTCAAGGGCTCTTAAATAAAAGTAATAGGGCAACGGGGCTAGTTTGTTTTTTACAAGAGTACTCTTTCATCCCGATAGTAAACGTTATGTAGCCCTCATTGCCTTTGAATATGGGAGATGTTAATTACTAATGGTTTCATTGTGATCGTTAATATAAGCAAAGAAATATTTTCTTTTGTCAATTAACATGTTCTGTTTCTAAACGCGATTTTTCTGATTTATTTCAAAAACAGATTTAGTAATTATTCACCTCTGAATAAAGTTATTAAAAATGAATGGATTATGCACATAAATTGCAAAGAGAGTTCAAATAGCTGTTTCTTTTTGATAAGGTATGTTTGCAGTATTAGTGTAAAATGCTACAGCTGTTATTTTTGTTCCTCATTGTTCACCACAATGGATCTATCTAGTATTGAAGTCTGCACATAATAGACTTTATAATAAGCCTTGCCTGAAAATGTGGAAGCACTTGGATTACAACATAATTTATTGATTTAAGACATTATTGATTAAAGAGCTAAACACAAATATTATTTGGCATTATGGTATTTGATGACTTGAGATAATAGGATCGGTCACTTGCTGTATAAAGATAGGCTAATTATCTTGAAATAACCTCAGTAGCCTATATTTAAGGCATTCATTTTCAGGATGCATTGATATATGCTTCTGCACATAGCAGAATTATATAAACAATGTGTCCAAGTAAAATACTGCATCTAATCCCTCAATTTCAAAGTTGCATAATATAATACCAGGGGAATTCCCAACACTCAGAGGTTTTGCACACTCGAAAGACAGACACAAAACTTTAAACACATAAACATCAAAGTGTAGAACATACAATGCAAAACATTACACTATCCGTTTTCAGTAACTGATTTTGTATAAATAAAGTGGATAAACAACAATAGCATTATATGCCACCCTTGATTTTCATCTTGCTACCCTTCTGCCACCCGATTAGAAACGCCACTGGCCCATTCAGGACAATACCCCTTTTATTAAGTCGAAATATGCTGCATAAACCCAGTTCAGTACTATCCATCTAACCCAGGATAACACTGCCCCTATAAAGCAATCCACACCTGTGTGTACATAACCCAGCCTAACAACATTTATCTAATGCAGGACAGCACTGATCCTGTAACACAATCTAATGTTTATTTTACATGGCCAACACTGTCCCTCCAACCTGGGCCAACACTGTCCATCTAACTGACAGCTAAGGTGTTTGCGTTACCCAATTTGATACCATTTACATCCCAGGACAATACCGGGTTACATAACAGCACTGTCATACTATTCTAGTTTGATAATGACAATTTAACCTAGTACAGCATTGTCCCAATATCTCTATGTGATGCAAGCAATTTAAACCAAAAACACAATGTCGAATGAATCCAGTCTGATACTGACTATTTAAGCCATGCCCATATTGACAAATTACCAGAGACAACACCAATTCAACTTGTGAATACACCGTCCCTCTACCCAAGTCCAATTCTGACCATTTAACCTAGCGCAATAATGGTTTCCAAAAAAAACACTGACGTTTTACCAGTGATTTACCAAGTCAACGGTGTTCCGGTATTTCTATTTTTTTCCCGGTTCCTTTTTTAGGGCATGCTTTATTAACACACACATCTTCATAAACATAGTTTAGTGTGCGATTTGTCCATTCCTGCACTTATGTTATCTCAAGTCAATCACTATTTACCAAAAATAACACTGCCACTTAAACTAAATGGTCAATGTACAATGCTGACCATTTAACCCAGCCCACATGCATTTCAAAACAGTACAGTCAATGTATTGCAGTCTGGATTTGGAATGCAACAACGATCACACCACATCTCCTTCCAACCCCTGTAGGCACAGGGCAGTAACCTACTGTGTAGATCTGAAAGAGACTGGATAGATTGAGCGAATATAGATCTGAATAAAATGAAAAATCAAGTGGATTCTATTTCGGTTAGTGATGTTCTGGTTTTAAGCATGCTGAGTTGCAGATGTTGCTATCAATGAAATATTTAAATGGTTGGGTATTTAGAGATTTTAGAGCAGGCTAATGATATGGCAAGGAGGATTAAGATTACACCAAACTTCTGATTATCAATGTAGGCCTACACTTCTAATTTTTTATTCAACAATTATAATGTAACTAATTAATCAAACAGGTTACATGCACTGATATAAACTACTGTTACATTAAATTACTATTATCAAGGCATACTGGTATCGAAATCACCCTGCAAATGTTTTAATGACTCATCGACTGTGGGACTTTTCTTAGGGACTTGCCACGACACACTTGTTGCAGCAATAGTCCCGCGAGAGGGATGGGTGACCCTGCTGCTCCCAGTCCCAGCTGTCAGCTGCGCTCGCGCACCGTTTCTGACTTTCCTACTCTGTCCCCGGTACCATGGCGTCCACGGAGGAGGACGGCTCGGTTGAGGAGAAGGAAAACAACAACAAGAAAAGAACAAAAAGTGCCATCACTGTCGCATGGCTTACATTTTACAACATCGCCATGACGGCCGGGTATGTGGATTCTTTAGCCCTATCGCTGATTATAAAGAGACCACTCCCTGAAAATTCGCTATGCACCGGAGTGAGCAAGCATGTGTTGCTGTTTATAGGTTTGTGGCGACTGACAGTGCCCATTCTGTTGCCGAATTTAGTTAGACAGCACCCGGACAATTTCAAAACCGCTACAAATAAAATGAAGGGACTTGATGGAAAGGGTGGCCAAGCGGTGACATTCATTATTTGTTCATTTTCGATATTTTTGATAGAATAATGTGGTGGAAGTGCGGCCCCCGGTGCGAGTCCAGCCTTTCCAAATACGGTCGATTACACGGTGTCAGCGTCATGCCCACCACTTCTTTGATAGTTGCAGTGATAAGTATAGCCAGCGCGCTGACACTGGAGCTCGGGTCTGGGAGATTGAAATGCTAAATTGGCAGATTTTAATAACTGCAAGTTTATGTGTTACCAAGCGTGCGGGTGCAATAAACAACTATTTTATTAATGTTAACGTTTTTTTATTCCTTCTCATCTACTGTATTAATTGCAACGATTTGCTAGACTGCAATGTCTTACATATTTTTTATTGGTCTTGGTTTAACCAAAATGTTACTTTTAATATGAGTTTTTGAAGGCGTGCCAAAATGATGTCTAGCACTTTTTGATGGCCCTTTCATTAGTTGTCTGCACCAAACAAAATTTATATTTTGATTATTAGAATTCCAATTGGAGTTGTTGGCTACCAAATTTCCCTCCTACAGAATAGGCAAAAAGCAAGCATTTAGTTAATATATATTCAAAGAATTATGAATATATTGACCCAATGTTGATCTCTGAAATTATTTATTAAAATTGTAAACATATACATATTTCATATGTAATGTATATCTACATATATCGATACATTATACATCGTTTTTATTGGATAGTAACTGGTTGTACTTGAGAAAGTAACTCAGTTAAACTTAATAACTTCAAATAAACCCTAATCAGTATTGTCAAGAGAGAAATGTGTAATATACTGTGTTTACCGCTCATTAACAACATACTGTACTCTCAGTTAATTAATGGGACTGGTAAAGCACTGTTTCTTTTTAAAATAGATTGGGTTTTTCATGAGTTATGCAACCATTCATTTATTGTTATAGTTGAGCACCTGACTGATCTAGCACTTGTGGTTAAACAGTGAACGAAACAGTAACCACTAAGCTTCAGTGGTCATTACAACAGCAATACCTGGTCAACCTGATTTAACAGGAGCACATTCCTTTACAACAGATAGTTGCAGTAGTGTATGGAGCAGTAACCCAGGGCAGTATTGAACATTATCGGTGGAGACTTACATGTAAACTCACAGGTGTGGGCATCTAACACCTCTATGGATTTAGTTGATGTTGGTGTTATGTTCAGTGACTGATTCACTCACTCCAACGAGGCTGTTTACCCATGCATACTGTATCAAAAGACCCAAATCTATCTATATCGGTGATATCAAAATGTTAGTGAGTTATCCCAATTTATGATTGGACCATCTGAGGAAAAACTGACTGGTCTTCTCTTTGCAAATGTTCCAAATTAGGATTCTATGACACACTTCCTGTTCAGCCCATTGCCTAGAATAACAGGTAATGTTTTGAACATAACTTCACCCTGTCTTCTACATTTGTAGGTAGAGCTGTCACGATTATGACATTTTACATGTGATGGATCTGGAGATGGTTCAGATCAGATGGATCTGGAGATGGCACCAGTGGCGCTCTTTCATGCGCTACTGGTGCAAATCCAGCAATTGTCCTACAATGAAAATATTGGTCTCACCTCTTTCATTTACCTAAAAACCAAAATGTGCCTAGCCTTCCGCACATAGCGAAACATGCTTCAATGCTCAGTTAATTAACTCAGTTAAAAATTTACAAGGATGATACATTTTTTTCAAATGTTAATATGCATGGGGACATTTTGTATTTTTATGCATGCATTTTAACATGCATTTTCTAACTGGAAATATGGATGAATATGACTGAAGTCAACTTACAATATTAGTAAAAATATTTTACACAGGCGTGAGTGTTTTTTTTTTTAGAGTTGATGCGACAAATAAGCAACTCTTAAATAATAATGTTGCAAAATTACATAACGATGCATTGGTAGAAAACTAAACTAGGCTTAAACATACTGATTACTGAAATGAACATACTGAAATTAAGAAGCTGATTTGTAAATGATTTGTGTCTATAAGTTCCCTCAGAGCTGTCAAATGCTCTTCAGCACCCATGCAATAGACATCCTAACTGATGGATTTGTGACAGCCTTAATTTGATGTTTCTATTCTGTAATTATTATTGGGCATTTAGAAAATTTTAATGCTGTCAATTAAATGTGAAGTACACAACCCCTTCACAGACGTCATCGTAGACATAAATTATGGAATCATAGGGATTTAACCGACTATCTACAGTCATAGCGAAGTATTGGCACCCTTGCAATTCTTCAAATAACTAACAATTGTCTCTAAAAATAAGTTGAAATTCACCAAAGTATTTTTAATGTCCACCATTTTTTATTTCACTGTTTTGATTACATAACCTTTGTTTTTGATTCACAACATATTATTGTATATATGACAAAAGTCAAGGGTTTGCTATAGCCATAGATTGCACCTCTGTACGGTTGGTTCCATTATTCTTGTGCAAACTGCCTTAATTGTCCCAGATTTGTTGATGCCTCCCTAAAGATGTTTTACATCTTACCACAAATGTTCAATAGGACCTAGAAATGGACTACTGGCCCCTTCAAAACAGTTCCACATTGTGGCTTCAACCATTCCTGGTTGATTTCTAATGTGTGTTTGGATCACTGTCAGTTATGATCTTTAACAAAGACCCACCTTGCTGACATTTGGTTCGACATTGCACTCCAAAATCTCTTGGTATTTCTGAACCTCCTCCATGTTTGACTGTGGGGAAGGTTTTTCTTTATTTGAAGGCTTAATTGTTTTCTGTTAAAGGCGTGATATTAGATGTATTTATTAGATGTATAACAAAAAGCTTTAATTAGTTCCTCATTTGTAAAACAGGAGATGATCTCAGTATGATTGTGTCATGTTCAGGTGTTTATTGGCAGATGTCTCTCAACAATGGGGTCCTCCTGGGTCTCCTACCATCCAACCCTATTTTATTGAGTCTGTGACATATGGTCTGAGTTTAAACTCTTGTACCTTTTTGCTGAAGGTCAGCTTGAATCTTTGTGGAAGGTGATCACGGTGCTTTCTGCATCATTCGAACAATACTTAGCTGCAATCTTCCATCAAGTGTTCTCATGTGGCCATGTCTGCGGATGTTGGCTACAGTGGGATGGGCCTCAAACCTCTTGATAATTGTACTTCCAGTGGAAATAGGAACATCAAGGTCTCTGACAACAGATATGAAGCCTTGAGATTATTCATACAGTGTGTCTGACATTCAGACAATTCTCAGTTTTCTTTCCTCCAAGCACCTTGCTGTAAAGTCAGTGTCACAATAACCAATATGGGACAGCCAACTAGGACAAAAATCTCTGCAGCACTCCACCAATCAGGCCAAAGAGGCATTAACAAAGTTCTGAATTAAGGGTCTATAGATATGTTAGTTACTTTAATATCAATACATTTCGAAATGCTCCTACAAAATGCCTTGAATGTAAATGGTATATATTAGGTAGTCTATCTCATGCAAACTCCTCTATTGTAAAAATACATTTGTTAAGATGTTGATGGGTGTACTTTCCCAGGTGGCTGGTTTTGGCTATGGCAATGATACGCTTCTACGTCCAGAGAGGCACACACAAGGGTCTGTACAAAAGTATAGCAAGGACGCTCAAGTTTTTCCAGACGATTGCATTACTTGAGGTGAGTTTGTCTGTCTTCGTAGTCTTTGTAGCTGTATTGACTCAAACAGATATTTGTATTCTATGAAAACATAATATCCAAAGTAGAAATTAGTGAAAAGTTTTAATGCCAAACTTGTTTCACCAAATTCGTGCAGAATGCTTACCACATATCAGTAATGAAGTTCGAGATGTTAGGAGTGATACATGTTACAGTAGTTAGGTATCAATGCCCCAACTGAAATTGTAATACTTAACAACTTTTATAGATTTTGTTTTACCCCTTTATCTCTCTTTCACAATCTTGTTGTATCTTCAACACCGTCTTCTCATGAGAACTTTTAACGTATTTGGGACAGTTGAATATTGTAGCAAGCCTTCTTTCTGGGCACCGGCGGAACGTCATTTAACTTTATTCACACTACTCACACAACCAGGAAGTCACACACAAATAAAGAAATACACATACTCATGTGAAAACCTGAGTTAGCTTAGCAGTGGCCTGAGCTGTCTGAGGGAGTTGCTAGAGCATAATGAGAACAGGAAATCCCTTCTGACAATGCCCTGAAAATGTTTACCGCCTATACAGCATCCCAGCTATTCATCTACCCAGCTAGAGGTAATATTAAGGCTTGAAACTGTACTGTGATGGTCAGCTAGGAAATAATGCCTTAGAGGTGCTAGCTCCAGGCGTAAGTGACATAAGCAGTTGCTTAGGGCCCCCAAACACTTGGTGCCCCCAACCGCTAGGGGGCCCTCAACCGATAGTGGAGAGGGGGCTCGGAATAACATTTAGCTTCGGGCCCCAAAAAGGCTACAGACGGCACTGCTTATACATCTCCGCAACCTGAATGACTCCTTTCCTCAACTGATTTGGCTAAAATCCTTGGTTACTACCTAAAAGTGAGGAGAGGTGATTCATTGATTCTTGTTTTGCTGTCTTTTTTTTCAGGTGGTGCACTGTGCCATCGGTATGTACTGTCTTTAATATGAATAATATAATGTGAATATGACCATATCTCACCGCTACAGTGGGTAGGAAAAGTCACCACCACCTTTCAAACTCTTCACCTTTAGTTGCTATACAGACACATTAACTCAGACTTAAATTATATTTTACCGCTTTTTTATAATTCAAATTTATTTGGAGAAGTGAACATCTCCCTATAATTGCAATTGCAACCCTACTGAGGTATAATAAACCACATTCCTGATGACAAATCAAGATATTTGTCTTTTGTCTGTGGTAAATTGTAGTGGTTTGGATTAGTTCAGGAACTAGACTTGTCAATGTGTGCATGTTACTCAGTATCTATAGCGTTCCACAAAACTCTTGTCTATGGGAGGGTGGCAAGAAGAAAAACACTTCTTCAACAGGCAACATCAAGTGTTGTAGATTAACAACATCGGGTATTGTGCATCACATTGTAGATTCCAAGGCCAAGAGGCAAAATGTGTTGTGGTCCGATACGAACAAAATTGAACTTTTTGTCAGAACCCCAAATCATATGTTTGATGAAAAGCCACACATGTTTCCACGCCAACATTAAAGAATGGCAGTGGCAGCATCCTGTTGTGGGGGGGTTTCTCTCCAGCAGGGGCTTGAGCACTTGTCATGATAGAAGGGAAAATGGACAGCAGAAAATTCTGACAAATTCTTGTGGAGAACCTGCAGTCCTCTGCCAGAAAGTTGAATATTGGAATGACCCATAACACACCGCCAAAGCAACTGTATAGTAGTTGAAGGATAAGAAGGTAAATGTCCTTGAGTGACCTAGAAGGGCACTGATAAAAATCATGTTGAGAATATGTGGAAGGCCTTGAGTGCAGTCCATAAGCATTCAACATGCAATTTTACTAAACTAGAACAAATCTCCAAGGACGAATCTGCAAAAATTGCACTGTGTTCAGAGTTAGGAGAGACATAGTCAAAGACACTCATGGCTGTAATTCAAGGTGGTGACACCTAGTAATAACTTTTTTTAGCATATTGTGGGTTGCTTTAAGCAAATGAAACTGGAAAGTGATATTTAATGTAATTTCATTTCAGGCGGTTAAGGCTGCAAAAGGTGAACATTTTGAACACGATGACTTTCTATACCCACTGTATGACAGTGATGTTGAAATCTCAATTTCTCATTTTACAGGAATTGTGAGAACGTCTGTAATTGTGACTGGTGTCCAAGTGTGTTCACGAATCTTCATGGTGTGGTTCATTACCAACAGCATCAAACAGGTACTACTTCACATTTATAACCAACAAGGTGCCCTGTAACCCAGTAACCCATTTAGAGAAAGAGGACTTGGAGCTAATTTGAGTGAGCATCCCCTTGACCCTGATCGTGAGTCAGTTTTGCATTTCTCCTTACAAATGTTTTATTTTACAATTGGTTGAGGAGAAGATCTGTATCTACGGAAAACCTCATGCTGGAGGCTAACTGTGGAACTGCCCCAATGTACAATATGGAGCTCCTTAATTGTCCAAATTCTCGCTCATACTGTCCATTTCACATGACTTTTTTTCTGGATAGATCCAGAACGAAGAAAGTGTCATCCTCTTCCTGGTCGTGTGGACCGTGACAGAGATTACCAGATATTCCTTCTATACATTCAATCTGCTCAACCACCTGCCATACTTCATCAAATGGGCCAGGTGAAGATGGGGATAAGTGGCCTGGGTTTGGGCAGCTCAGTATCAGTGAGCAGGATATAAATGCCTCGGACCAGAGCTGGTGTTTTGGATGCTGTTGCTGTGCTTTTGGTCTGGTTGGATTGTGTGTGTGTCCAGGCATGCTTCCCGTCGCTATGTCAGTCTTGTGATGTCACAGTGTATAAAGTAGAAGCCATGTGTGAAGGTATCTCCACTCCTGGCTTGTAGCCAGACAGCATGTGATCAGCATGAGCGTGTTGTGTTAAATGATTAGCACCTTGTTAGACTTCTCTGTGGATGTTGGCTGACCTAACAGCTAACACTGGTTCTGGTTCTGGTTTATCAGATGGGTAAGTTACCCTGGTGTTGGAGTAGAATGTGGGATTTCATGTTTGTTTTATCTAACAAATCTGGAAAACCAGGTGTGTTGAATTTAGAAAAATCCAGAAAATGCATTAAAAACAATTTTTCAATTGATTTGCATTTTTATGAGGGAAATAAGTATTTGACCCCTCTGCAAAACATGACTTAGTACTTGGTGGCAAAACCCTTGTTGGCATCACAGAGGTCTGGCGTTTCTTGTAGTTGGCCACAAGGTTTGCACACATCTCATGAGGGATTTAGTCCCACTCCACTTTGCAGATCATTAAGGTTTTGAGGCTGATGTTAGGCAACTTGAACCTGCAGCTTTCTATGGGATTAAGGTCTGGAAACTGGTTAGGCCACTCCAGGACCTTAATGTGTTTCTTCTTGAGCCACTCCTTTGTTGCTTTGGCCATGTGTTTTGGGTCATTGTCATGCTGGAATACACATCCACAACCCTTTTCAATGCCCAGGAGGAGGTTCTCACCCAAGATTTGATGGTACATGTACCCATTCATTGTCCCTTTGATGCGGTGAAGGTGTCCTGTCCCCTTAGCAGAAAAACACCACAAAAGCATAATGTTTCCACCTCCATGTTTGACGTTGGGGATGATGTTCTTGGGGTCATTGGCAGCATTCCTCCTCCTCCAAACACAGCAAGTTGAGTTGATGCCAAAGAGCTTGATTTTGGTCTCATCTGACCACAACAATTTCACCCAGTTCTTCTCTGAATCATTCAAATGTTAATTGGCAAACTTCAGACGGGCCTGCACATGTGCTTTCTTGAGCAGGGGGACCTTGTGTGCGCTGTAGGATATCAGTCCTTCACGGAATAGTGTGTTACATATTGTGTTCTTTGTGACTATGGTCCCAGCTGCCTTGAGATCCTTGACAAGATCCTCCCGTGTAGTTCTGGGATGATTCCTCACCGTTCTCATGATCATTGCAACTCCACGAGGTGAGATCTTGCATGGATCCCCAGACTGAGGGAGATTGACAGTTCTTTTGTGTTTCTTCCATTTGTGAATACTTGCACAAACTGTTGTCACCTTCTCACCAAGCTGCTTGGCGATGGTCTTGTAGTCAATTCCAGCCTTGTGTAGGTCTACAATCTTGTCCCTTACATCTTTGGACAGCTTGGCCATGGTGGAGAGTTTGGAATCTGATTGATTGATTGCTTCTGTGGACAAGTGTCTTTTATACAGGTAACAAGCTTAGATTAGGAACCCTCCTTTAAGAGTGTGCTCCTAATCTCAGCTCGTTACCTGTATAAAAGAATAAAAGACACCTGGGAACCAGAAATCTTTCTGATTGAGAGGGTATCAAATACTTTTTTATTATTCTGCCTCTGTTCAAATTAACCTACCAGTAAAATTATAGACTGATCATTTCTTTGTCAGTGGGCAAACGTACAAATCCGCAGGTGATCAAATACTTTTTCCCCTGACTGTCAGTGTGAGGATTGAGATTTATTCTGGTCCATTTGAATCAAGTGTTTCAGAGCAGATGGGCTGATTTAGGATGAATTGTACCTTTTAACAATCGTGCTCTGTAGCCTGTGATGAACACAGGACTGTCTCTGACAAGCAGAAGCTCTGGTTTTCTGGGGAAATGAGGAAGCTTCTGGGAAAGCTCTGGTTTTCTGTGACTCAATTTCAAATTTTTGACGTTCACAACATCACCCTCCTTAATTCATCCTCCACAATTACTAGCTTGGTGGAAGGCTATAGGTGAGAAAATCCACCTCCATTTCCTTCTCATTATGACCACGATATGGGAGATTCAGTTATACCAGGTTTATTCATTTTTTATGCTGCCTTCTGAATTAGGTTAACACAAACAGGTCTCAATATCTCAAATTAGAAATGTTTTTTGCGAGTAGTGTTTGTCCTCATGTTCAGCTCAGAGCGGTTGTCTTTACAGGTGTGCATGACGTAGGGATGTTGGAACCCTTTTGACATCCCTTCATACCACTGATGCAGCTTGTGTAGAATGTAACACTGCTAGTTTTTAGTCGAATACGCTGCAGTGGGAGTACAATTTGAAATAATTTAAAATACTCCATCTGTGCTTTAATAATATCCTAGCTGGACACCATCAGATTGAAATAACACTCTTTAAAGAATTAAAATTATGAAAATAATGAGAGTTTTATGTAAAGAAATGCCACCCTGTTTGGGTGAGTTGGTACTGTGTTTTTGGCCAACTGCTTCATGTCAGCAGGCTTATTTCATTCTTGTTTAAATAAGTAGTGGTCTATAGACCTCTAGAACTGTCTGCCAATGCGGTCTGTGTTCATTAAAATCTTAAAATGTGTTTCCTAATGCCCACAGAATCAGACTCAGTCTAAGCATCAGGCTAAGTGCCGTAGGAGGTTCATAGAAAACATTTCATCCGTGTTGACTCGTCGGCAGATTTGCTGCAAATTTGACATCATTCTGTCAGTATATTCCAAGCTGTGAATAGCCCATTCCTCAGCCCTATATTCGTATTAGGTCTGCCCAGTACAGTGAACATAACTCATGTTCATGTTCCTGGAAAGACTCCAGGACAATTCATGCTTTATGAATTTGCGCATTTTTATATACGTCTTTATGAAATTACATAGTTTATATATGTCTTGGTTGGCATCAGGGGACCTAACGTGCCAGGGAACCATGCCCCTCACCACAACCCCACCACCAGCAGCCCGTAATGATGAGAAGCAGGATTGGTCTGAGGAACTGGAACCAGTGAGTTTGGCACCAATGATCATGTCACACTCAAAGTTGCTTAAAATCTCATTTTTTTCCTTTTATTGTTCAGTCTGCCCTGCTTTATATAGCTAGCCATGGCTACCCAACTCTCACCATCCATTTTCATGAACACTGTGGTAAACCTTTTACAAACGGCCCCTGAGTGTAACACGCAATGATTTGTAATAGTCATTAAATCTAGCCTGTAATGGACAGATAGAATCATCCGCAAATGCTCAAAGAGTATTTAGATTCCGGTCTATTCCTCACAATGTCACACTGTACATACCGCAGTCCCAGATGCTCATGCGATGGTGAGCAGATAGTGACCCTGTTTTACCTCCCAGTTCGGCGCTACTGTGAATAAAATAAAATCTGGAGTCTAAAAATCCCCTCTCTAAATCACTACACATCGATTCCTATGTTTTTGTTAAAAAAATATTTTTGTCTCTGTCAGCAAATGGGTGACATCACGTTGGCCTATCAGGAGCGTTGGTGCGGTGTAAATGTCGGCTTTCCTATCAAGACATGCAGGTGAAATGTGAGCACTGTGGTCAAAACGGCTGGCTACACAGAGAATTCTGACTGACCCCGGGCACTGGTGTCCTATGGCCAAGCGCCTACTGCTTTCTCACATAATAGGAATGTCTACAAATCCGATTAGAGGCCGGCTCCAATATATTGCATGGCTGTCGGAGCGGCAGCAAGTGACAGCGAGGCCAAAGCTTCCCGTGGTGACATTGAGTCAGGTCCCTGTAGGTTTGTGTGCATGCGCCACCAGTCTCTTGGGTTACCCTGGCATTGATCAGTCAGTGAGGCACTTGTTTCCCCCCTCTCTCACCCCCGACACGCCCCCTGACCAAAGGTTTTCAGGGGTTCCTTTAAGTAGGGTGGGTAGCAGCTAGACCCCTTAGAGGGAGGGGAGAGGGGCTCATGTTCAGCTGCTTCTGTTTTTAAAGAGCCATCTGTTTTGGGCATGGAATGCTAGGCCAACATTACTCTCATCCACCAAGACGCTGCCACGTTCTTGAGTAAATACGGGATTCTTATGCCCCGCCGTCACCGCACGTATGACTAACTCGTTTTCATCCCCCTGAACTTTCCTCTCTGCATAAGTACATTGGGGTTATTTAATGGTGTATTAGCCCTCACATTCTTGGTTGGTTAGTCGAGATTACAAACTTGTTGCCGTATCCCAAACTCATTTGGAAACTTTGTCCTGTACTTATCAACAAAAACTCAAAGGGACGATTTTGCGGAAACAAATCAAGCCTAAAATCTGGGCTTAACTTGTCCGAATCTGAAGCCGACCAAAATACTTCTTTTTAGCCCGTGCTTAATTGGTGTCTGAGAACCCCCCCCCATGTACATGGTAATGCTGTGGAGATATCCTCCAATGTTAAAACATTATTATGGCGCTGTTTGTTTGAGGGCTTGCAGACCGGCTCTAGAGTGAATTCCAAATTGCGCCCTATTCTCTAGGGCCCTAAATGCAATCTCTGGTTTATGTTGCATGCAGCTTAGGGGAGGAAGGGTTTATTGTTATGGCTGCAGCAGCATGTTATTCTGGTGTTGGTGTGCTAAGACACTAAAAACATGTAATCTCTCAATATGTTAATCAGTAATTTGGTGGCCAAGTTAACAGGCTAAGCAACACGTCATTTTGCAGTGCATGTATTCAACCTGAGAGTGAATTTGTTCTTTTATCATATAGTGTTGAGAGTGTTAATGATGACTGTACTCTCCCTGTCAGATACAACATGTTTATCATCATGTATCCTCTCGGAGTGGTCGGAGAACTCATGACCATTTATGCTGCTCTGCCTTACGTTCGCAAAACTGGAATGTTGTCCATGAGGCTGCCCAACAAGTATAATGTCTCCTTCGACTACTACTACTTCCTCATCATCGTCATGCTCTCATATATCCCACGTAAGAAGCTATGTACATGGCATGTTTGTATTTCCAGCCAATGAGATGTTAGTTACTCAGGGGTCTTGATTATTTTGACATGAGGAAATGTTCAGGAGTTCTTCGAATTTAGTTTTGTGTAATTTCAGGTATTTTTGGTTTGTTTCTCTGAATTAGTAGGCTGTATTTTTCATCTGAAAGCTGAAGCTCAATTTCCTTTTTTGTCCTGCATTTGGATGGTCTTAGTATCAGCTACTGAGGATGGACTAAGTGTGAGACCTACCAATAAGATACACAGTTAATATCATGGATAGATTTTCGGATTGTTTGGTAAAAACTTTCTCTCACTTCTCATTCTCTTTGTCTGTCTCTCACTCTCTCTCTCTTTCACTCTCTCTCTCTCTCTCTCTCTCACTCTCGCTGTCTTCCCATCTCTCTTGTACTTAAACTCTCTCCCTCCTTTCTCTTGTTATCTTTTCTCACTCTGTTCTCTCTCTCTCAATCTTTTGTTTTCCTCTTTGTCTGTCTCTTCTGTCTGTCTCCTCCCTCTGCCTCTGTCCCTTTCTGGCCTAGTGTTCCCTCAGCTTTACTTCCATATGCTCCGTCAGAGGAGAAAGGTGCTCCTCGGGGAGATTATAGTGGAGAAGGATGAATAAAACTGCCTCACGGTCCTCCATCTGGCTTTCGTTTTGGGACAGCAAGTCAGCACAACCCCCCCTCGCCCTACACATCCATTCATCTTTGGTACTGCGCCACAGCGCAAGGGACCGGGACAGTCACACAACTTAGCGTCATGGGAATAACCATGTAAAAATCACAGAAAACACGACAAAACTTCACATTCACCCCAACTGGATTAAATGCAGACCTGCAGGAGAAGCTCATTAACCGACAGGGATAACCGTCCCCGGGAACTAGCACTGAACCCACGTCACCAATCCAAACAGAGGAATCAATGCAGAACAGCAATACAGAACAACAGGATGGTCGTCCTTGTGGAAAAAGGAAACACAACAATCTCTATTGAAATAATTGTCATGGTCACATAACCAAAACATATTGCTATGTGTATTTTCTTCTGGGTTTTACTCTGTCTCCACTGTCATTGCAAATAGCTAGATACAATGGTTCCATTTTTGAATGGTATTTATCCACCTCCTTTTCACCTGATTGGATTCGAACAAATGCAAAGGAATAGAATGAATAGTGTTCAACTCAATGATGAGTCTTCTGTTCATTATATTTTTTGTGTTTAACCTAATCCGATTAAGTTTTAATCAATAAGCCCATAAAGAAAGAGCCAGCAGTCCCACAGTTAAGATGGCCACAACACGCTCTGCAGAAACCGTGCGACCTGATAGCACACTGCTCTGATTACCTGCTACACTTGTCACACAGTACTGCTGGAAGGTGAATCCAAAACAAAGTAGATACACACTGTACCCGCTCACAGTGCAGCATAGTGGGAGTCCAGCTGGAACCGGGAAGGGTGATACGAAGGGAAATAGGTTGTAAGATCATACTTCTGTTTCCTGAGCTGTTTTTTTATGTTTCTTTTTAAGCGTTTTCAACCACTGTGATTTAATTGCTAAACAGCATGTGGCAGTAATCACTAGAAATACGTTAAAAAGGAGAAATTTGCCGTAGTATTTTACCTCAAAAATAAACAGTCATTTTGGCAATATGTTGTTTCCACTGCGTGTGTGTATTATAACTTATTTGTAAACAATGCAATGTTAAACAGTACCATGACTAGGTTATTTTTGTTCTGCACTGATCGGATCATTTACAGACTGACTTGATGTATTCACTTGGTTGGCAGTATAACCTTGTTGTTGAAAGTAGACTCAGCAAAATGACCTACATGTAGAAAACAAATCGCAAAGTGGGTCAACTTCCGCAAGAGCTAAGAGCATTTAAAAGCAATGTGTAACTTTGCCTTTTTGGTGCAGTTGATGCCGTGCAGTGACAGTGTGAAGTGTTCACAGACACTGTGTGTGACTCATCTTGGTATGTGCGGTGCTGCTTGGGGCAAATTATTTTTGCTGAGTCTACCTTTAAAGCAGCCAAATGCTTGGATTAACTGCCATTATTTGTTCAGGGGCTTGATTCAATCTGTAACACTGAAAATGTACACGTTTATTTCAAGCACTGCATAACGCTGAACTTCAGAGATATGTATTGAATCCAGCCCCGAGTGCAGCTGAGACTGCAATAATTTGTTCCATCCTTTTTTTGCTTTAGCTTGGGCTCTTTTCTAATGTTCTCTCCACATTGCTTTAATGTTTACCAAGAGCCCAGTCAAATGTGTATGTGTGCATCTTAAACAAGGTTGAATCTTTTAAAGTGAATCGCTTGTAGACACAGCAAACAATTATGAGATACATTATTTTGGAGCACTCACAGTCTTCAGTTAGTAGTCAATGTTTTGTCCTTTATGTTAAAAAATCTGCGTTTGTTGATCTATTGTCGTAATGGTAGTGTGTTGTTAGGTTTAGCTTCCCTCTATTAAAAGGTGCTAATTTCAGTTCAGTTCAATCTTCTGTGCAGCTGAAGAAGTGACTGGGATTTGGGGTTGAGATAGGATACAGAAAATAGAATGTGAAATAGAATGTGTTTGGGGAAAAATGTGACGACTTGAGATGTATACATCGAATTGCACGCACTGGAATACCCAGCCCCGAGCTACAGTGTACTAAATGAAATCGACGTCATGGTATGAGTCAGGGCTGGATAAGAAATGAAGAAATAATAAAACTCAATGTCAAAACTCACTGGACTGCTACAGTTCTTTCAGCCACGAATATAATTGCGAGAGTACGGGCCCAGTGTCTTTTGAAATACTCTGGGAGGAAATATGTGGAGCAAAATATGGAATCAGCTTCCTGACACTGTATGGGCAAAGATCCCCAGTAAGAAAAACATAACATTTTGGTTGCACCGCCAGAACAGTAGAAATACTGGTGTTCAGCAGCCAGCTCATTATCGTTTCATAACATATATGTGACCTGACTACTCAGTTAGGAGGTTTAACAGGCCAGGTAACTATCAAAACCAAGAAACATAAACAACCTGAGGGCAGCTGGTGTCATCCACAGACAAAGTTGCACTTTCAGTCAATGTACATAGGTATCAATAAGCAGCATTCCAGGTTGACTACATAAGAAACACATTTATATATCATAACGCCGGATGTTTTCAGCTTGACAGACAACTGCCTCGTAGCATGATGTATCAATTTGAAGCCTGACTGCACAGTCAATGACAGTGTTTGTTTGCAATCTACCTGGTACGTGACCTCAGACTTGCTACCAAAATAGAAATAAACGATACAGACATAAGAAAAAAAAATAATGGAAACACATAGAAACAGAAATACATGTACATTTAGTGTCTTCTCATACAACCAAGCTTTCTGACTAATGTGTAAATACTTCATTTATTCAGATTCATGTGTACAATAACATATTTTTATATATTTTGAGTGTTCTTGAGGTTTAAGAAAGGACTGGTGATAGCATATTAGCGACATTTCTTAGCTTTTTCTGCACCTCAAATAATTAATAAAGGAAGTAAACTTTCAACTGTAGAAAGGCACTGTGGAACCCCATTTGTACTGCTAAAATAATGATCTACAAAAAAACCTGCATAAAGATCTGCATCAGACAAAAAAAAGCATTATAAAAATATACATTCAGATAATCAAATATGAATGGACTTAAGATGTAAAAAAAAAGGGAAAAAGAAAGAAAAGCATTAAAAACAATTAAACGAGACAATTCTATATGAGTGAAATAATTTGGTCATAAAAAATACAAAAACAATAGATCATCTCAACTCTTGATTGTCATGTTTCTGGAATGTTGTTGGCTGTATTCACTTTGGAAGAGAGCTGAATCTGGCCACCAATGGAGAAACAATCAGTGAATGCAGCCATAGTCCTGATTCAGGCCTGTGCAGTTTGTCCCATGTCTCTCTCCATATAACATGTCTATGAATAGCGTGTCATAGCGCTCGTGCCACTTGTGGGTGGAGCCTAATGTTGCTCACCACACCGCCTCTGAATCAATCGTGCTTTTTCCTTCTTTCCCAGCAGGTGCTATAATCCTGGTGTTTTTGCTGCAGAAAATAATTTATAAATTATACTTCCCTAAAAAACTATGCATAAATATGCAGATTGAAAAATGTACAAATAGAAAACAATTGATGGATTGATACTCACATATCTCCATGGGTGTCTCGCAGATGTAGCTGATGCGATCTTCACAGAAGAAATCATTCCACATTCCCATGTGGATGAAGCCTGCACAGTCTTCTCCGCTCTCGTGACCATGAGTCCAGTTGTCTGGCTGGCCCGGCTTCCATTTCCTACAGTTACACAACAGAGGGCGCTCACACACTGAAATCCTTGTTACCAGAGCCAGACATTCAGTAAGAGATGAATCCTAAATTGAGACACTTTCTGTACAGTCACACATGGATGCCAATGGTAGGTCTCATATCGATTGGCCTTGCTACTATACTCACGTAAAGGCAGGTTCTGTTCCGTCTAACCAGCGCCAGACATTTTCCTCCTCCTTGTCTGTCAGACCTATCCAGAAGTAGCCCTTTCCAGAGGTCTGCTTCACCAGCCATTTCTGAGGAAAACAAGTAAACAAAGTCAGTAATGTCACTCATTTTGTGATTGTTCAAAAAGGTGTGCTGTGCATTACAAAAGGTTTATATGAGGACTTACCTGTTCATCCATAGTCTCAATGATCACCATTGAAGCATTCTGGGAATTGCAGTATTTCTTTGAGTCGTCAAAGTTCTGAGTGTCTTTGGAGAAGTAGTAGCATGATCCTTTAAAACCAACCCACTCTCGAGCACAACCTGTAGTGGATTCACATTGCATTTACAGTCATTTAGCAAAGGATTTTTTCCAAGTCGAATTACAATAATGGGTGTATACAGTTTCTTACTGGCCTTCCATAGAAATTGGACCAACAAATACCTTGGCATTGCAAGAACCATTTTTACTAACAGAGCTTTTACTAAATTGGGCTAGCTATATAGTTATACTAAAACAATGAACTTGTGTTTTTTCTATTCATGGATGGGATTGTCAGAGGGATACCTAAAAATTGTATTAAAGAGTTAATTGAGCCCTACCTGGGACCCACACAGTTGGAACAGGGGAGTCACTGTGAAGAGAGAAAGGGACCAAAGGCCCTGCTGCTTGGTTAGGGAGTCCTGGCAGTCCAGGTGGCCCTGGGGGCCCTGGGGGCCCTGCAGGTCCTATCGGTCCCCTAGATCCCTGTGCCCCAATCGGCCCAACCAATCCTGGCTCTCCAAGCAGACCCTGTGGCCCATGAGGGCCGGGCTGTCCATCTCTCCCAGGAAGTCCAGCAGCGCCTGGCTCACCCTTCGGTCCCGGAGGTCCAGCCCTGCCCCCTGATCCTCTGGAGCCCTTTGACCCTGGGCTTCCCCGTGAGCCTGGTGGACCTTTGAACCCTGGAACTCCCGGGGGTCCTGGAGACCCCTTCTCTCCACGTAGACCCTGCACCCCAGGCCCACCCTTGTCCCCTTTATCACCCTTCTGGCCGGGCTGACCAGCCGCTCCCTGGGGTCCTTTATCTCCCCTGGGTCCTCGGGGGCCCGGTGGACCTGAAAGAATTAACAAGAAAACATTCAAAACTGTTTAGACAGAACTGAACTGAATAAACAGCTACTAGTGCAGGTATGTGTGTGTATGTGCCCATACCCTTTAGGATGGTGAAGTTGGTGATAAGCTGTGAGTGCTTGCTGTCTACCAGCTTCATCTCCTCCATTACTATAGAGAGGCTGGTGACCTCCTTGTCCAGACGGGCTGCCAGGTCATCCTGCTGCGACCTCAGAGTGGTGGCGTCCGACCTCACATTTGAAACCGTGGTGTTCAGGTCAGTCAGATAATCGGAATGGCGTCCCACCACCTCAGTGCAGGTACGCAGCTCATTGAGTTCCAGGTTAATGGTGCCCAGGAGTTGGGTGGTAAAGCTGATGTTGCCTGTCACACGATCGATGTTCCCTTCCGACTCATCCAGTCGTATCTCCAGTCGATCAAACTTTGAGGAGGTAAGGTTGTCGTGGTCCCTCTGTTGGTCCATAATCTCCCTGAGGGTCTGGTCATGGCTCTCTGTGAGGCTGGACGTGTTTTGGAGCTGTCCGGACAGCGTCGCCAGCTGAGATCCCATGTCCTCCAGGCTGTCGTTGTTAGACTTGGCAATGGCGGATGCGTTGGAGGCCAACGTCTGGAGGTTTTGCACCTTCTCCCGCAACCAGTCGGTGTCTGACTTCGTCTGTCTAGCCGTCTGTTCCAGGCTCTGGAAGTCATTGCGAATTTTCTGGATGGCCTGGCTGGTGTCATCCACAGACCTCTGCAAAGCTGAGATCAGGCCCCTCTGTTGAGCCTGGGTGAGGTTGAGATTGCTGATGCTGAGCAAGGCCTGGCTCTGCTTCCGGACCTGCTCCTGGAGCTCCGTCTGCAGCCGAGCCGTGTCCCCCTGAAGTCCGTCCAAGGTTCCGCCGTAGGCTTGCAGGGTACCATTGACGTACCTCAGCGAGGCTGTGTTGGCATCCAGCAGAACCTGGATGGAGGCTTGGCTACCTTGCATGTCCTGATCAGCATCCTGCAGACGACCCAGGGCCGCACGGTTACTGCTGCTCCTCTCAGCCACCTCGGACAGCTGCTTCTGCAGAGCCCGGATATTGTTCTTAAAGGCCTGGATCTCTGTGGTAGTGTTCTCCGACTTCTTGCCAGTTTGATCATCTGGAGAGATTTAATGAAATCGACTCAGACTTTGTCATCGACAGTTCAATGGATTAGCACTTCTCTCAAATGATGAACATTTTACAAACTGCTTTTCTGATTTATCTTGTCATATTTAATATAATGCATAGACATATAATTGAAAGGATACTGTATGGTCTACTGGCAAACATAGGTGCTCTATAATGCTGTGATTATGTAATAAGGGTGAAACTCACCTAGCTTTTTCAAGTCCGTTTCCACAGCATTGATCTTGCCCCCATAGCTTTCGATACCTTCAGACACATTGTCAACTTTTTGAACCACTGTGATAAATGGGACAACAAAACACAGAGGAGCTCAGTTAGTTCTCTGGCTTAGTGATAGGCTCCAAATATGGGATGAATAGCCTGCAACCACAGACAACACACTCAAAAGGGTTTAGGAAGAATTCTCATAAGACCTCACTCAGACACAGTATATAAGATGTCATACATAGTGGTTTTAAATCTGGTGGATATGTAATAACTGTAGCATCAGCAACCACAATCTCTAGGATTAGAAAAAGTTCATGCTGTTGACCCTAATAAAATATTAATGATTGGTTGCGTCCAAGAAACTGTAGCCCTGTTTATACCTGCCTTCAAACATACATCCTTCTTCCTGATCTTATCTTGACCAAGTCTGTTTACACTTATTAGATCCACTTATAGTCAGACCACAGTTCATCTTTTTATTGTCTAAACGTCAAAACAAATGTAGACTCCATCAAAATGTTGACAATATTTAGACAAAGGACAATTGTTCGAGCCAGGTATAAATGGGGTCATAGATCCACTGGAAGATGAGTGATGATGGAGAACAGGCAGGAAAGGAGGGGAGTGGGACAGAAAAACCTTGGAGGACAGGAAGGGGGGTTGTGCCCCCAGTAAGTAGGGCCTCATCAAAGGGCACCCCGAGGAGACAGACGCTGTGTCAGGCTGGGTATTAACGCCCTCACAGGCGACAAGACAGGACCCTTCATTTCCTCTGGAATGTGTCTGGGATTCCATAGAATCATCCTACCACCACAAGCTAAGGATACATCTCAAACAATCTAAATGGACACTACAGGGATTCCCACCAGTGATGTAAATTATCCTACGCTCCTCTACCAAAACAGGTAGACTATAAAGGTAAAGACTATCATATATACATTACACTCTAAGGTACTCTATGTCTAACGATTGATAAAAATATATTTACAGTGCTGATTGTGAAATTTGCTTGGTTGTGTTCACCATGAACACAGAACTAGTCTTTTTTGCCTGGCATAACAGGTTTATAGTTATTCCATATATTGGTTTAGGAATTAATGAAGATGCAAAATTAATTGAAGCACTAGATGCATTGGTTAAATTTGGCACATAAGTACAAACAGGTGGGTAAATAATTATGTAACAACTGAACTAATCATAATTGGGATCTTTAGGAAAGGGTTTAGGTGGGTCTCTGATAAATAGAGACAAGAAACCTGGTCTGTTTGGTGTTACTCATACAAGTGAATGCAAAACAAATCATGCCGAGAGGAAAGGAGATCTCAGAGGACATAAGGAAGAGGGTAGTGTGAGCACCTCAGTCTGGTGAAGAATATACAGCCATTTGACATGGATTTGAGCTCTTTCAGTCCACTGTGAGGCACATCATTTTCAAATGGAGAGCATTTAACATGACAGCCACTCGACACAGCCACTCGACGTAGAAGTGGACCATCTTCCAAAATTTCAAGAAGAGCCACAAGAAAAATTATAAATCAGGTAAATCCCAACCCAATCATAACATCTGGAGATTCATAGCATTTTGGCATGGCAGTAGAATCAACCAATCTGAATTTGACTTGCTTTGGGTGGGACTGTTTTGAAAGAGGTAAATGAGGAATTGTACATTCTAGAAGAATTGTATCTTTTAATTAAGAACAAATGGCTAACATTTGCATTGCCTTGTTTTGTGCATGCTTTTACAATTGACCTACTGCTCCAACAGGTGCTTTGAATTATGTTGACTAATTTGTTAACACCTGCCTTTTCACAGATGAACATTCAACATATGTTACATTTCAAATTATCATTGTCTGGTAAGTGTTTTTTGCAGCCTGTTGTTTGCTATCTGTGAAAATAATAGTCTGTGACAGACTGATGGTGTTGTGAAAGACTTCTGTGTTGAACTTCTTAATCTATCTTTGCAATGGGAAGTAATAGTGAAGTGTTTTCATGAAGGGGGCTTACTGGCTGATACTTATACTTTTTCTTCTATTGGCCTGGTTGATGTGTTTTACAAAATGTACCTAGACTAAATGGAGTGTCTGGTCACTGTCGGAGATAGCTGTCACATCCTTTATGTACCAGTGGGTGTGCCTTTAGGGCTGTTGTGACTGATATTTTTCGGAGCCGGTTGGCTACTGTGGTCTTGCTGCCCAATGCACAGGCCAGCATATTTAAGTGGAGGTAAACTCTTTATTCCCACTCATCATTCTCTGAACAGTCAGCGTTCATTTCCCTGCTCTAATTTTTTACAGGCACTGCTACCTCTGTAATTCTCCAGGCTACTATTTGCTTTTGAAGTAGGCTATCTGAAAAGTAGCACTGTCGAAATAAAGAAAGGTGATGAAGGAAACTGTTTAAACCTCTATGGACTTTAACCAAATGGCTCACTCCACTCCAGTTCCAATGTGCTTAGACTCAGGTTAGGGTCTGAATAATTCATAATGTCTCAAAAAACATTGATTCGCTTGCTTCAACGATTTGATGTTGTGCGCCTAAAAGACAAGAGTGATGCTGAGATTCTGTGACTTTCCTTGATTATTCTGTTGGGTACATATTTTTAAGATAACCCCCCACAGAAGGCCAAGGTCCAATAGTCACGAGATGCCACAGTATTAGAACGTAGCCAAATCATCAAACATAGTATTGAAACATAACATGGAAAAGATAAACCACCAAATTCTCTAAAACTAAGAGGTTGAGAGTACATAAATAACTAGGTCCTATTGTTATGAGTTGGTTTATACAGTATGTCTGGGCACAGTGTATGTACTCATGCTTGGCACTCTTTCCATTGTATAATGTGTCCTCGTTAAATTGAAGAGTTTTTAAATGTACCACAGCAGCAGACAGTGAGGGCTGAGGAAATGTACAAGAAAGGACAAATAAAGACTAAAAAAACATTGCAAGTTTATCATTGCAATAGCCACATCGATGTTGACGAACTGACAATGACAGGCGGGATGGGAGTCTTGGAAATGAGAGACAAGAGACAGAGAAACAACAGTGACTCATTTTTTAAACCAACGAGGATGAGTGCACTTTTGTCAACAAACAATGGGAGAAAAAAGCACCTTCAGAAAATAGAAACCCTGATGTTCATGCAAGCTTTTAATGACTTGCATGTGTGTCGTCTGTAATTGTGCTCAACCAAACTGAGGCTAGGCTGAATCGTTTGATTTGTGCATGGCAGGGATTTCATCCCAAATGTAGTCAAATGTGCTACATTTAGAAGAAATTTCTTTGAGGTGAGTGTTTGTTCAAGGGTATAGCTTTCTTAGAAGCACTCCTGCCAATTGACTGGGTACTTATTTACAAAGCATCAAGAGTGCTAATTTCGGATCTGTTCCCGACATTTTATTTGTTACGATTTTAAGGCATAATTAATCCGAGCTCAGTACTCCTTCTCTGAGACGTTTTGTGATTCTGGCCGTGGTTTTGGAAGCCTCATAAACGTTTGGTAATGTGTGTGGAGACTCAGAAGTAAATGCTTTCACATGTTTGAGAAAGCATTTACTACATAAATCACTGCACATTTATTTCTGTCAGCAACCAACTTTTCTATGCAGAAAATGACTTCAAAACAAAATTCCCAAACATTCCTAGAAATTTAAACAGAGATAATTAATATAATTAGAATGGGATATTGCTCTGTACATAGACTGCATACCTATCGTCTTAGGAAACTTAAGTTTCCTGTGCATTGCATTCGGACCACGGTTGTGTTCAAAAGTGTGTATACCCTTTAGGAAGTGGAAATATATAGCTCCGGAAAAAATTAAGAGACCACTGCACCTTTTTCTTTCCTTTCCAAAAAAGTCATAAAGGAAGGTATTGAGTGAGGAACGGAAGGGTTAAAATTAAGAACCCATGGCAAATTGAACGGTTCTGTTCCTCATTGAAAGCGTTACTTTTAAAATATTTTGGAAAGGAAAGAAAAAGGTGCAGTGTCCTCTTAATTTTTTACGGAGCTGTATGTACCATTTGTAAGGAAAACATGAGTAAGCAGGCAAAACGTGTGTTTTATTTCTTATGGGATTCAGATTCAGCTGTAGGTCATAACAGAATGGCACAATCATAAAACAAAACATGGCAATACTGTGTATTGCCCTCTTCAGCATCAATTACAGTGTGCAGTCTATTATATTAGTTGTCTATGAGGCCCCGAAATCTTGCAAGTGGTATGGCTGCCCATTCGTCTTGGCAAAATGCCTCCAGGTCATGCAAAGTCTTTGGTCATCTTGCATGAACCACAGGTTTGAGATCTCCCCAAAGTGGCTGGATGATATTAAGGTCAGGAGATTGTGATGGCCACACCAGAACCTTCAAATGTTTCTGCTGTAACTATTTGAGTGTCAACTTGGCCTTGTGATTAGGGTAATTGTTGTGCTGGAATATCTAAGAGCGTCCCAAGTGCAGCTTTCCTGCAGAAGAATGCCATCAATTTTCACAAGATTCACCATGCCTTTAGAGCTCACACAACCCCAAAACATTAGTGATGCTTCACAGTGGGGATGGTATTCTGTTCACTATAGGCCTTGTTGACCCTTTTCTAAAGCTCTATTTTGATCTCATCACTCCAAATTACAGTGTGCCAGAAGCTGTAAGGCATGTCAAGGTGTTGTTGGGCATATTGTAACTGGGCTTTTTTGTGGCTTTGGCCCAGTTAAAGCTTCTTTCTCGCAACTCGATCATGCAGCTCATTTTTGTAATAATTGTTGTATTGTGCTCCTTGAAACAATCACACCGTATTTTTCCAGAGCAGCCTGTATTTCTGTTGAGGTTACTTGTGAGTTTTTCTTTGTATCATAAGTGATTGAACAGTAGAGACTGGCATTTGAAAAGCTTTGGATATCTTTTATATCCTTTTCCATATTTTTAAAGTGCCATTACTATGTTACACAGGTCTTTTGACAGTTATTTTCTGCTCCCCATGGCTCAGTATCTAGCCTGCTCTTTGTAGCCACATAAAATCTAAAAACATATTGACTATTTGTACACAGACACTAATTGCTATTTAAAATGCCACAGGTGTGAGAAATTCACATTTAATTGCCATTTTCACCTGTGTGTGTCAACTTGTGTGTCTGTATCAAGGCCAAACAATCAAGAGTATGTAAACTTTTGATCAGGAGCATTTGGGTGATTTCTGATTTAAAAAGGAGCAAAACAACTATGTGATAATAATAGGTTCATTTGATCACTATCAGGGTATGCAAACTTATGAGCACAACTGTTCCACATTTTTTTATGTTACACGCCTCATCCAAAAATGTTCTTAAATACATATTTTTTCCTCATCAATCTAAACATAATACCTCATAATGGATGCACAAATTTATGAAAACAGAAATATTACATGTACATCAGTATTCAGACCCCTTTTTTTAGTGCTTTGTTGAAGCACATTTGGCAAGGATTACAGCTACATGTCTTCTTGGTTATTACGTTACAAGGTACATCTGTGTTTGGCACATCTGTGTTTGTGGAGTTTCTCCCATTTTTCTCTGTAGATCCTCTCAAGCTGAAGATGAAAAACTGACAGGGACTTAATACTTTCCGAACGCATTGTATGTCATGTCAACTTAAGCAACTACTCACTTAATAGGTGTGTATCCATACCAAATAATATTGAAATACAAAAACAACAATGGCAGTTTGGACAACTATTTTAAAAAGCCCCTTTGGTTGAAAGTGTAGTGTTACTTTAAAATGGTTGTGAACTGGTTAGTATGAAATTAAAATGTTCCACTGCAAACAAAATGAGACACCGTGGAGTACAAAAATGTCCAGACACCGAGCAGTACACTTGCACACAGAGCACAAAAGACTCATTGAAGTCGGCAGACCAAATAATTAGTGCACAATTTCTGCTTAAAGGGAACGTTAATATAATTCACAAAATGACACATTGGTTGACTTATCCTGCGAGCAGTCAATAATCAAGTTTTTGTAGACTGCTTATTTTGTCATTTTGTTACTCCCCGTTTAGAAAAACCAACGGGACGAAATGGAATGATCCAGTAGACCAGCTGTGGTCTCTGGGTGTCATCCATTTCTCACACACAAAACACACAAACGGACATGCACACAGACATGCCCGCACACACGCCAACACACACACACACATATATACGCACACCCTAACATCTCTGCCTATTGTTTCCTTCTCCCCCTAGGTTATAGCCCACAATGCAGTCAGGTCGGAGTCACACATTTTGATAGGATTAACAGGTAAAGAACAGAAGTGAAGATGCAAATGGGTGTGCAGGCTGAGAACCAGGCAGTGTGCTCCTCGTCCTCCTCTCTTTGTCTGAATCCTGCCAGTGTAACCTAAGTCCTGTCTAAATTGACATCCCTTTTCCTATATGGTGTGCATTCTGTTTGACCAGGGAACACATAGCGGACACAGCCTTAGTCATTTCATGCCAGGACATTGCCAGAAAGCAGGACAAGAGGGTTCACATACAGTTAATCGAGGACTACATGCAAAGAATTGTGTTATGGGTGTCAAAATAGAATTATAAGATGTCTGGCCACACTTCAATATACCTGTATACTATGGTACAGAATACAGATGTGTTTAAGTACCAAAAAAGCTGATTGACCTGGCAGAAAGTGCAGTACCACAACGTTTACACACACACACAAAAATGTGTGGGTCTAGAGTACAGATGTGGAGCGAGTATTGGGGTCTCACACCGCACACCATCTGGACCGAATGTATGTTTAGGCTGTGGAGCTGTGGTTCCCTGGACAGCCTGGTACTACAGCTCTGCCAGTAAAAACCAATTTCTGTGGGTTCTGCTAGAGTTGCGGGGAGTTCTCCACTCATCTGGTCAAAATTAAGGCAGAATGAAAATGTGCAGCGTGGAACAAGAACGAGGGTTGACTGATGACTGACTGAACCCAATTTTGTGCGCAAAGGACATGACTCTTAATGTAGTCACCAATAAGTATGAGAGATGTTAAACCGATGTCACTTTGCGATGTTGTAAATAGAAAGAAACACGTGTGCAGACGTATGGCAGTGGTTAGCATAATTATCACAGGAATAGTCTAAGTTTGGCCTTCCGACTGTGACAGTTTTTCCAAAGCTGGAAAAAAACGGAACACAAACCAGGAAGTACAGCTCCGCAAAGCCGCGGGTCAGTTCCCAGAGGCGTTAGCTTGGGATTTGGTAAAATAAACAGAGGCTGGGTCCCGAGACAGGGTGAATGGGGGGACATGTGTAGGGGTACAGGAGAGGTTTTTGAAGAAAAGCAACAAAAAAGATGGGTGGGATAGTGCGTTGATGTTACATTGCAGGGAACAGGGCTTGTTTCAGAGAGTTTTCATTTCAGAGAGTTTGATGCTCTTGCAGTTTGTTGTGGCATTGGCCAGAGTTTCGATGATTCTTCCACCACTAGCCTCAACAACAACAGTTGTTGCCCAACAGCGCCTATGTAGAATGAACTGACTATAAATGGGTACTGTCAAAAGTAGCCCACAAAAACACATATATATAAAAAATATCTATACACACACACACACACACACACACAAATACACACTCCAATGCAAACAAACACAATGTCCTCATAGTGATCAAATCGGGGTGACCTTATTTCTTGGCAGGATGTGTAGAAGGACCCCATGCACAGTTTGGATGCTGGCTTTCTCAATGAACCGCATGACTTTAGTGAAATATGTCAAGTACCAAAACCTGAGGGCTTAATGATGTTTGGTTGAGCAATGCCAACCACCATGGTCTAAGTCGGGTTTGTGACATCAACTTTCCATTCTATCACTAAAGTAGAATGCACTATGACAGACACAATCATGAAGAGCTGTATCTCCCTGAAGGCATAATGGAGTCATTGTTAATTTTTTGCCTTTTTTAACATTTTTAACCAAGAAGCGCTGGTGGAGAAAATATTTTTAAGCAGAAATCAGGGTTACTGAAGTACTTAAGCTAACAAATGCATTCAAATGTAACAGGTGTTCCCGCTTACCTTTATACCCAAGGACAGCCACAGCAATGGTGAGCAGAGTACACAGCACGTACAGCAGTGCTATGGAGGTCTTCAGTGCCCATTCATTCTTACACTTGGTGCACTGGGTACCCTCCTGGATGCCTAAGGCAGGAGAACACAGACAAATAAATGTGTTTGTAAACACTGCTTTCCTTCCCATGTAAATTACTCATTCTGTAATCATACTGTTGAAACAAAGGGCTTTTTACGACATAATCTAGTGACAATTGAGATGCCACCAACCTGAAAGAGATGAAAACGTATCCTTATTGTTGAAAGACATCCTGAGAGGTGTTTGACATTACATGGCGGGTTGAAATACCACTTTGTCAAATTTTGTAGGGGGTTCACCATCAAAAAGATAATAATATTCTATTTCAGTAGAGAATTGCATCCGAAAACCGAAAGCCTGAACCCGGTCCGACATATATAATTCAAAAGCAAAATTAAATGATAATTTAGTACATATAGAGTGAAAAGAAAAGTTGTAACAAAATAAACTATTAAAAAGTGATAACCAATTCTGAAGCACTTGTCCTCATCAGAATGGAGCTAATTTAGGATGTTCACAGAAAAGCTACTTAGAAAGTGACAATGAAATTGTTATTTAGTTGATTGTGATTGGTCCAACCAAAGTTTATTATTCGAAAGAGGGAAGAGATACTACAAAGTCAGCTTAAGTCAAATTAAGCAACAGTTACAACAAACAAACATTGTTATCTATGTGGATCACAGAGACATTCATGAGGACACAGCAACAATTGTTTATAGTAGATATCAATGGTTGTCCCGTTAACTAAATAAATTGGTAAATTGGCATGACATAAACATTCAGTAGGCCTGTGTAGAAAGACCTGATATTCCCAAAAACTGAACTCTGATCTATCAACAGTCTACGGAGGGCTGTGTTCAGGGTTTTAGGGTTGTTCAGACTATTGCAGTGTCAGGCTATCTGAAGACAGCGGAGACGGAGTGTGGCCTGGATGGCCCGCTGTCGGATGGGGGTTGTCCGGGCCCAGGGTCTGAATCTCCAGGCCCCCACATCTGGACAAACAGCCTGAAGACCACATTAAAGGGCCGAGTTGTCCTCTGAGGCCACAGTTGGTGAGGGGGAGAGACAACATAAGAAGCTCCCCCCCAGTCAGACTGTTTACACAGTGCCACAGGCTTATTTTCTTGAGGTAGTCCTCACTCTGCAAACTCTTACAAACACACACAAATGCACATGACATGCATATATGGGCAAACACACCTACATGCCCCCCACAGTGAAACATAAACATACTTTTTTCCTGGATTTAATAACCATTATGAGAGTATGTTGGAGTATGTAACCACAGTATAAAATCCACAGAGTAGGTTAATAAGTCGTCTGGACCAGCATATGGATGTGTGATTTTAAGGTACTTATGTAAGATGTAAGTGATACCATATCCACCACCTCCGATTCAAGCCATGGACTTTCAAGTCACGGAAAATCACTGAGCTAAGCAAGGCATTCTCTTACATTTTCCTGGAATATTTCTTTCCGAGGATATCTTTCCTGACAGACGAGGGCTGAAATCTGCAATGCTAACGGGAAAACAGCTGTATTTCGTTAGAATTCAGGAAGTGGGCGAAATAAAGGTTCTGCTTTTCATGTACCTGAAATAATACTCCTTTGCATGCCCAGCGCAAGGGAAGTCACTTACAAGACATGGACATTACCGTTGCAACACAAAGAGTGCCTGTGCTGAAAAGTATTTGTTTTAACACTTAGTAACCTATAGATAAAGCATGCCTATAAGGCTTCCTTTCTTATTTAATGTGATTATGATAATAAATGAATGCCTAATCATATCCATTATGGAAAAGCAGTGAACTTGCAATGGTGTGGATGAGCCTTCCAGTGTAGCCTACTCGAACCAACAGTTGCCAACGAACGTTTACACCACCCATACAGTTGAAGACTATTGTAGCTAGCCAGAGGTAACTTTAGCCTATTAGAAAATAATGAAATGATCAGTTTGTCCGGTTGTTCTGCTGTTTTAGGACCACAATGAGACTTTGGCCAGGATACCAGGGTTAGCAGGCCTCCTCTTTCTATAGCTGTCCTGGGATCTGTAAGGATCATTAGAGGGCAGAACAAAGTTTAACACCCCTTCCAGCAGCATGAGGGATTCTGTCCACTCAGCCAAGTTGAGGTGAAAATGACATTTCCCGGATAAAGTGCTGAAACACCAGCAAGGCTTACGTGCAACCAGATTGGCACATCCACGTTCTCACTAGCTCCTAGGCAACACTGAGTCATCCAGGTTGACTTAACTCCCAGGCTTTCTGAGTGAACGGCTGTTCACCTACAGCGTACTGAGGCCAAGCATCCCCATGAAAGACCAAATGGAGAGCTTCAGCGGTCAGCGCAGCCCCCTATTACTCAACATGTTGAGATAACGCAAGAGCTGTTCTTTTTGATTACCATTTCCTTTAAACAACATGTCACCATAATCACAGCTAAACAAGGTCATTAACCAGGAGAGAACAAGAGAGAATCCGAATAAAAAGAGAGAGACGAAGAGCCATGCCAGATGGGACACAGCAAGAAAGAGGAGAGACAAAAAATACATACATGAGGACAAGACAAACAGTGAAGAAAGAAGGAAAAAGGAGTAGAGAAACAGAAAGAGCGGGAAACAGATCAAGAAAGTCGCTAGATGAGAAAGAGACTGAGAGACAGTGAGAAGTTAATGTAAAGAAAAAACCTATATTTAATAGAAAATAGTACAAAGACAACATATCTAATGTTGAAACTGAGAAATATTTTTGTTTCTTGAAAAATATATGTTCACTTTGAATTTGATGCCAGAAACATGTTTAAAAAATGCTGGGACAGGGGCAACAAATGACTGGAAACGTTTGGGAGAACATCTTACATTTCACTAGGTAAATGAGCTGCAGGTCAATAACATGATTGGGTATATAAAGAGTCGTTCATCACACTGTAAAAGACTGTGTAACTAAATAGTGCAACAAATTAAGAATAACATTCCTCAACACAAAATTGCTAAGTGTTTGGGGATCTCATCATCTGTGGTACATAATATTATTAAAAGATTCACAGAATCTGGATAAATCTCTGTACACAAGGGACAATAGCTGAAATCCAACACTGGACGGACATGATTTTTGGGCCCTCAAATGGCACTACATTGAACAGAGACACAATTCTGTAGTGGAAAACACTGCATGGGCTTAGGAACATTTCCAAAAACCCTTCTCTGTGAACACAGTACGTCACTGCATCCACAAATGCAAGTTCAATCTCTACCATGCAAAGAAGAAACCAGATATAAATAACATGGAGAAACTCTGCCACGTTCTCTGGTCCTGAGCTCATTTAAGATGGACTGAGGCGAAGTGGAAATTGTGGAAGCGGAATTTTCACAATTAAACATTTGAGATAATTTTTCAATCATTCAATCATTCAATCGAATCATTGCCGCCGTGTCCTCTGGGCTAAAGAGGAGAGGGACCATACACAGTGGGGCAAAAAAGTATTTAGTCAGCCACCAATTGTGCAAGTTCTCTCACTTAAAAAGATGAGAGAGGCCTGTAATTTTCATTATAGGCACACTTCATCTATGAGAGACAAAATGAGAGAAAGAAATCCAGAAAATCACATTGTAGGATATTTAATGAATTTATTGGTAAATGATGGTGGAAAATAAGTATTTGGTCAATAACAAAAGTTAATCTCAATACTTTGTTATATACCCTTTGTTGGCAATGACAGAGGTAAAATGTTTTCTGTAAGTCTTCACAAGGTTTTCACACACTGTTGCTGTATTTTGGCCCATTCCTCCATGCAGATCTCCTCTAGAGCAGTGATGTTTTGGGGCTGTCGCTGGGCAACACAGACTTTCAACTCCCTCCAAAGATTTTCTATGGGGTTGAAATCTGGTGACTGGTTAGGCCACTCCAGGACCTTGAAATTCTTCTTACGACGCCACTCGTTCATTGCCCGGGCAGTGTGTTTGGGATCATTGTCATGCTGAAAGACCCAGCCACGTTTCATCTTCAATGCCCTTGCTGATGGAAGGAGGTTTTCACTTAAAATCTCATGATACATGGCCCCATTCATTCTTTCCTTTACACGGATCAGTCGTCCTGGTCCCATGAAGAACAGCCCCAAAGCATGATGTTTCCACCCCCATGCTTCACAGTGGGTATGGTGTTCTTTGGATGCAACTCAGCATTATTTCTCCTCCAAACACGACAAGTTGAGTTTCATCTGACCATATGACATTCTCCCAATCCTCTTCTGGATCATCCAAATGCTCTCTAGCAAACCTCAGACGTCTGGCACTGCAGAATTTCTATCCCTGGCGGCGTAGTGTGTCACTGATGGTAGCCTTTGTTACTTTGGTCCCAGCTCTCTGCAGGTCATTCACTTGGTCCCCCCGTGTGGTTCTGGGATGTTTGCTCACCGTTCTTGTGATAATTTTGACCCCACAGGGTGAGATCTTGCGTGGAGCCCCGGATCGAGGGAGATTATCAGTGGTCTTGTATGTCTTTCATTTTCTTATAATTGCTCCCACAGTTGATTTCTTCACACCAAGCTGCTTACCTATTGCAGATTCAGTCTTTCCAGCCTGGTGCAGGTCTACAATTTTGTTTCTGGTGTCCTTTGACAGCTCTGGTCTTGGCCATAGGGGAGTTTGGAGCGTGACTGTTTGCGGTTGTGGACAGGTGTCTTTTCTACTGATAACCAGTTCAAACAGGTGCCATTAATACAGGTAACGAGTGGAGGACAGAGGAGCCTCTTAAAGAAGAAGTTACAGGTCTGTGCGAGCTAAATCTTGCTTGTTTGTAGGTGACCAAATACTTATTTTACCGAGGAATTTACCAATAAATCCATTAAAAATCCTACAATGAGATTCTCTGGATTTTTTTTCTCATTTTGTCTGTAAATGTACCTATGATGAAAATTACAGGCCTCTCTCATCTTTTTAAGTTGGAGAACTTGCACAATTGGTGGCTGACTAAATACTTTTTTGCCCCACTATAGCTTGTCAGTGCATGGTTCAAAAGCCAGCATCCATGATGGTATAGGGGTGCATTCATGTACATGGCATGGGTGACTTGCACATCTGTGAAGGCACAATTAATGCTGAAAAATATATAGTTTTTGGAGCAACATATGCTGCCATCTAGATGACATCTTTTTCATGGAAGGCCTTGCTTATTTCAGCAAGACAATGCCAAACCACATTCTGCATGTATTACAACAGTATGGCTCTGTAGAAGAGTCTGGGTGCTAAACTGGCCTACCAGTCACCCATTGAATACATGGCACATTATGAAAAAAAAAGAAGAAACCAGGCAAGCCTAGTTCAGCCGGCCCGCATTATAAAGGGTTTATTGTGGCTGCCCTCTCAAGATTGAAATCCAGGTCACCCACGTGAAAGGCTGTGTTGTTAACAACTACCCACAGAGATGAAAATGATTGGGATGTCAGTATAGACTCTTGACATTATATAATTTTCATGCATTAACATCAAATTAAGTTTGAATATAGTGCAAGACACCATTACCATTGTGTTGAACTGAGTAACGTTTCTTATTGAGTTTAGTATCTATGACCTGTATGACTTTTGCCACTGGCCATTGTACAAGCTTATTAGCCAGTAATATGTCGCTAGACGTCTTTAAGCATTGTGTTAAACTTAGTAACGTTTCTTATTATGTTTTCCTCCACCACTAATAGCATCTGTTAACTTTATGGTTTTGCCCCTGGCAGTTTTAACAACTTATTAGTCATTTGTGAATTACATTGATACAATAACTACTGTATCAATATAGGTGACGATAACAGGCTTTTTCGTCAAGTGAAAAGACATACATACATGTTAACTATATGGGCTTATAAATTTCAATGATGGCTTTTATTGGGATAATGAAAATCTGAGTGCTGCATAATATCCTGCTGCTAAAATAATGCTAATGAAATAATAATGCCTTGTTTGGCCATCATTATTGTTTCATGTTAGGTTTCCCATTGCTACTGAAGGTTGTAGCCAGCAAAGTTTTGGTTTGTCCTGAGACCACATTGCAACCTCAGGCATAATTTGTATTAACTGTTACAGGAGTCAAACACAGGACCTGTTGTTTCTTAACCCATGTCTATAACCCTATGCTATTTAACAAGGGGTAGCACATCAGTCAGTCAGGCACTTACTTAGTCAGTCAGTCAGTAAGAGACGTTCGCTCTTCTAGGCCGGCTCCTCTTACGCGGCCCAGGAAATATGACAGTCCCCAAACCTTTTGGGAAATGGAGTTGTACATACAAAATTCGAAATGCTCTTGAAATGTGGGCAATGTTCACCTTTCAGATGTATTCATTTAATTACTTTAAACTATACTTTGTTTATATCTACTGTAATGTAAAGACATGTTTCCAGTAAAAATGAACTGAATTTGATTTAAGAGAGAAAGAGACAAAAGAAACAAAATAATCAATAATAATAATAATAATAGCATTTGTCTTGACCCCATTATGATTCCTTTTGTGGCTGAAGTACCCAATCCTCCTCTCAGGGAGTCACTCTCCATTCCCTCAGTCCAGCCCCTAGCACTCGGCATGAATTACTATGCCATTATTTAGCCCCTTTTAAAGACCCTTGTGGCACCCTTCAAATCCCTTAACAAGGACCAGCACCTGCCAAGAATATCTCTTAAAGAACTGTGCAAGTTCTTAGTGTGCAGCCAGTTTTACACAATCACCTTCAAGACCAATAGCAATGAACATGTGACTTGGTTGTGAGATGCATTGGTCTTAGAAAATGGGTCAGTATGTTGCCGTTAGGTTTAAACCAAATGGATTTCAAACAAATGTTTTGAAATGTTTGTAAATTTGAGGTTTTTAAAGAGATTGGTGAGACATATTTTTTCAATGAAAGAAATGTATTTGTTTAATATCTATAATATAATGGTTTAATCAAAATAAGTAGCAGTTATTTTATATACATATAAACAATGGAATGGAAAGGATGCAAAACAAACCAATAATTAAAGAAATGATCTTAATGATTTTTGCCTGAAGCTGACTGTCACACCTACCCCATCTCCT
Organism: Esox niger; assembly: GCA_016801105.1. Classification (NCBI taxonomy): domain Eukaryota; kingdom Metazoa; phylum Chordata; class Actinopteri; order Esociformes; family Esocidae; genus Esox; species Esox niger. The sequence continues at coordinate 82,022 of JACXGJ010000747.1, forward strand.
TCTCTCTCTGCAATGCTCTGATTCACCTGGCTCTTAATTGCCCTCAGCACATTCACAGAGCTGATCCCTTCAACTTATTGCACACACCTGTTCCGCATCAACCCCAATCATTTGCTCTGTTTCACACATCCCTGTCACGTATAACCCTATATCACTCAATGCCAGTGCTGTGTCTGTGAGTCATATTTTCTATGTACAAAATGCCATCTATCTATTTCTGAGGAAAAACTCTAAATGGAACCAGTTCTGGAAATAGTATTTGGGAAGGAGACTTTTCCTGAGCATGTATACCGACTGGTGAGTACAAACCCCAATGTCAGCTTCCACTACTTAGCAAAAACATGAGAACATCACTGCTAAGTAATCAAAAAGACTTGGGCCAGAAACCGCAGGCCTGTCTAAATACATTGACGGGGTTCTTATAAATATATTCCTACAGTAAGAAATCAAAACACCATAAAATTAATGTTTTTCAATACACAGACAAAGCATTCCACCTCGTATGTCGTTAGAGAATGTTGACAGGATCAACTAAGCTCTCAGGGTTAGCTGTTCAAGTTTCCAAAATGGAGGACAGCTGTCAAAACACAAACATGGCCGCTGCCGACAACAAACAACAACAAAGCAACCCGCAACCCCCTCCGTTTCCCAGCCCCTGCCCCCCATTTAGAGTAAAAGGGGCAGACTAGGTCGGCAGTTTCAGATGAAGCAGCTGTGTTCTGTTGGACTGTTTTTCCAGGGTCATGATCCAGTGGTCACAGTTTGGTTGTTTGTCTCCCACTGGGTTAATTCTTGGACAGGACCTGCAGTCTGACAACAGCACAATGATGATTCTGGTCAAACAAGTTCACTACGTAGGGAATGGGGTTCCAATTGGGATAGTGACTCCTGACTGCATCACATCAAAGTCAGGTCAGCAAATATGGCCACTCACTGGCAAAGCATCTGAATACCATTGCCACCTGGGATAGGTCGGAATTACTCTTGTTGTCATGTGACAAATGGACATTAGGCAAATAAAACATACCCAGAGAAACTTAATCTGTTTGTTCTCATTTCAGATCCCAGAACCAACTTATAAACAGGCCATAACAACAAGGACAAAATCTCTTAGTGGTTAATACTTTGTAGACATTGAAGTTAGGATGTACTGCGTCTTGAGGTAGCCTTATGGCAGCTACATGTCTTGGAGTCTATGCCCATCTGGACTAAAGACTTAATATGAGCTACATCCTCAGACTCATGTCTATGTGGGGAGTGCCATGGGTCCGTCAGACTCATGTCTATGTGGGGAGTGCCATGGGTCCGTCAGACTCATGTCTATGTGGGGAGTGCCATGGGTCCGTCAGACTCACACAAAACAACCAACATCCATGACTGAGACAGACAAACTACTGCTTACAGCAAGAGATGCTCCGATGCTCCAAACACTGATAATGAACACCAGGGTCTCTGAGATGATCAATGTTACTGTTCTTCTAATGCCATACATTTGTTTAAAAGTGGACACCTCCAGGTTAACTGACAGATTCACAGCAATGACCTAGAGAGCAATTAGGATGAAGCTCCTTGCTCAGGGAAAGCACAACAGATTTATTTTTCCATCTCAGGGATTTGATCCAATGCCTTTCTGTTACTGGCTGGTTGAATTATTTTTCATTACTCAGAGTTCCACGAGTAGAAGGTACAGTTCTGGTAAGTCATGGATAGTGTGGCTGTGCGAAAATTGCCACACAGGACAATGTGGTACAATATTTACATTTGCTTTGTACAGTGTGCTAAACTCTGGACTTGTTTACAAGACGGTTGAAAATAGCTGAAATCTTGCGGCCCAGCTGTGGCTCGTTATTCAAAACAGAAATGTGAAGTTTAATAAGATTGTTTGATATATTGTAAGCCATGCCAAGAGTTCTTCCTAATGTTGGGAGGGGGAGAAAATGGTTCAATGGATGAGTCAGACACAGCTTTGATTCCCTCAATGGAATGAAGCAGTACAAAGTGTACACAGGTTTTACTATCCTGGTGGGTAAACAAAGGACAGTGAAGGAGGAAAATGTCTACTAGTCGGTACTTTTCGCCAGTCCACATGAAAGAAAAGCCTATTTTCAATATATTGGTTAGCTTTAGGATAAACGCATGTTAGTGGTAAGGGAAAATAGCAATAATTTCTGGCTCCCCGAAATAAATGTAAAACATTAAGCAAATCTGCGTGTGTGTGTGTGTGTGTGTGTGTGTGTGTGTGCAATCACGTGACCACCTGCCTGAATGACTAAGGCCCTGTAGCATTGACCTCCATCATCAAGTGCTTCAAGCAGCTGTTCAGAACCCAGATCTGTTCCACCCTTCCAAACACCTTGGACCCCCTTCAATTTGTATACTGCCCCAACAGATCTACAGATAACGCCATTGCCCTGATGACACACCGCCCTTGACCACCTGGACAAAGGCAACACATACATTATGGTTTACACTATATATGCTGCCTCTGGGTGATATCATCCAGAATCACAATGTCAATTTTCACGGTTATGCTGATGATACACATTTGTACATTTCAATGAAACATTGAGAAGCCCAAAAATTAGCTACACTGGAAGCATGCGTTTAAGATATTAGGATATTAGAAAGTGGATGACAGAAATGCTCATTTTAGGACCACAAAAACAGTTTTGTTGGCAGATCTTACAGTGTATGGTTGTATCCCAAATAACTATGAGAAACCTCTGCGTTACTCTCAAGCCTGACCTTTTCCTGTGATGAAAATTTTAATACATCTCATGAGCTGCTTTTTCCCATCTTCAGAACATTGCAAAAATCGGAAACTGTCAGAAACTGATACAGAAAAATGAATCCATGATTTGGTTACCTCTAGATTAAATTACTGAAATGCTCTTCACCCTGATAAAAAAACTTAAATTAGTGCACAGTTACTAGAATCATAACTAGAATTAACTGAACCCTAATTTGGACACATTACTCCAGTACTAGCCAATTTACACTGGCTGCCTGTTAAGGTTAGTGCTGATTTTAAGGCTTTATTGTTAACCCATAAAGCAATACGTGGACTTGCTCAAACTTACCTCGCTGATATGATCCAGCCAAACATACTTACACGTAACCTAAGATCACAAGATTCCGGCCTCTTAATAGTTCTTAACACTTCTAAACAAACAGAGAGAACTAGGGCTTTCTCTCACCACTACTGTGGAATGTTCTGCCAATTAATGTTAGAAATGCAAACTCAGAGAAGACTTTCAAGTGTTTACTAAAGACTCATCTCTTCAGCCTGGTCTATGATTAAGTGTAGTCTGGCCCAGGGGTGTAAAGGCCTGATACTGTCCACCTTTACTCTCTTCCCAGGCGGGTTCTCATTGCCACTGGGATGCCCTCTTTCAATTGTCATTTTGGGGGCAGAGTTACTGGCTTGCTGTTGTCTCTCCATTGCGCCCATTGTGCAATTGGGCTGTACTCTGCTGGTAATACTCAGCCCTAATTTCAGGGTGGGTATGGTTGTTTGGTGTCCCTTTGGTTGATGCTTGGCAATGTGGGTGGATTGACTTCCTGCCTGCTGGGCCCTGTCCAGGGCCTCCCCCAGAGAGGGCCACGGTATTACTGGACCCCCGTGTCTCAGCCCCAAGGTCTTGTGTTGCTGTATTTTTGTGCCCGGCAAGTAGGGTCAGTTCTCCTTCTCCACTGTAAATCCTTGTAAACCTAAGGAATGCACTCTCTAAATGTTCCTTGTCTCCTGCTCCCCCAGCTCCCCCTCCCCCAGGCTGTCCCTGGCCTTGCCCATCTGGTCATGCTTCTGGCCTGGATTATGTTTTATTGACTCTAGACACAGCCCACATGCATTTATTAATTATTACATATTGTTCTCTTAAAATGTTCACCCGGCAGAGCCAGAAAAGGACTGGTCACCGCAACATGTCTGATTCTCCTCTAGTATTCTTCCTCAATTTCATCCTCTCTTAAGGAGTTTTTACTAGCCACTGTGCTTCAACACTGTTGTTGCGTGCTTCTTGGGGTTTCAGACTCTGTGTTTTGTAAAAGCACTTAGTGACAACTGCTGATGTAAAAAGGGCTTTGTAAATACATTTGAATGCTTGATTGATGATACATGAGGATGTTGTTCGTGGAATTCAGCTCAGCATTCAACACTACTGTGCCTGCTAAGATTGTTTCCAAGCTCTGGGTTTTAACACCTCCATTTGTAATTGGATCCTGGACTTTCTGACAAGTTGACCCAAGGTTGTGAGAATGGGCAACCTCACCTCCTCTGCATTGACCCTGAGCATCGGAGCCCCACAGGGCTGCGTATACAGGCCCCTACTTTACTCCCTGTTCATGCATGACTGTGTGGCCGCACACAGCTCCAATGTCATCCTTAAGTTTGAGCCTGACACCACCATCCTGGGTCTCATCTCCACCAACGATGAGACTGAATACAGAGAAGAGGTAAGTGACTTGGCTACATGGTGACTGGACAGCAGCCTCACTCCCAACACATGACTAAGGAAATTATTGTGGACTTCAGGAAGTGGCATAGGGGGGGGTCATGCCCCTACATACATCGATGGAGCTGAAGTGGAGAGATTCTCTGACTTCAAGTTTCTCTGTGTTCATCAGATGCACCTTCACCTCAGTGGCAAAAACGACCCAAAAGCACCTAAACTTCCTGATGAGACTCAAGAAGTTTGGCATGTCTGCAAACAGTCTCACCAACTTTTACATGTGGACCATTGAGAGCTTCATCTCTCTTACCACCACCAGCAGCTGGTGGTAAAGTCAGCAGAGCGCATCATCGGCTGCCATCTCCCTTCCGTGCAAGGCATTTACCATACACAATGCCTTAAGAAAGCAAGGAACATCATGAAATACTGCAGCCACACAAGCTATGGTCTGTTCACACTGCTGACGTCTGGTAGATGTTGCCGGAGCATCCGGGCACGCACTTCTAACTGTTTTTACCCCCAGACCATAAGGCTCCTCAACCCTGATCTATTGACCACATGAACACTTCATATGCTATCATCACTTTATATGTACATTCTTGTACAGTTAGGTCTGGAAACAACTGGACACTGACACAAGTTTTGTTATTTTGGCTGTTCACCAAAGTATGTACCAGCTACAATTAAATATTGAATATGGTTTTCAAAGTGCAGACACTCAGCTTTAATTTGAGGGTATTCCCATCGAAAATGGAGAAAGGGTTTAGGAATTACATCTCTTTAATATGTTGCCCCCTCTTTATCAAAGGACTTCATCGGTTGAGCAGGAAAGGTCTGGAGTTGATGCCAGGTGTGGCATTTGCATTTGGAAGCTGTTGCTGTGAACCCACAAAAGCCATCACAGGAGGCCATCCTTAGACTGCAAGTCCATGGGTTCCAGACTTCAAGCAGTCATTGCTTGCAAAGGATTCTCAAGACAGTATTAAAAAAGAAAATGTTATTCATGATTATTTAAATGTGTCCAGTTACATAAAGTCTGCACTTCAATTGTATCTCAGTTGTTTCATTTCAAATCCATGGTGGTGGAGTACAGAAAGTAATGAAAATGTTGTCAGTTTCCAATTATTATCAAAATGTAGAGTCAAAATGAAGGGTAATGCATTATTTCCCGGTTGCAATAACAGTCGTATCAAGTGGCTGCTTTTCAAGGATGCGAAAGGAAGCCACGCATTTGTTTAATCTCGGTTGTTTGTCATTTTCCTTACATTTCCAAGCATCTGAATTGCTGAAACAGGTACCATACATCCCATTACGGATAGGCCAAGTATCTGATCCCTTCAGGCCAAAAAGACTGCAACATGTTCTTGCCTACACAATTTGATTGATTGACCCCGCGAGCATTTGGCTACCACTGATAAAAACATTAAAAAAGAATTAGCCAGTTGGCACTGAGCTGAGCTCAACCTTGGCGCAAGAAAACCAGCCCTCAAGGGAAGCCAGGATTTAGCATCACACCAATAACTTATCGCATTAAAATCAAAATGTCATAGACAGAAAACATATGAATGTAGTTGCTTTTGTTGAGGGACTGTTGTAGGGACTTGTCTGTTTAGTAAACTCACACACAAACACACACACACACGCAGTCACATTATATAATTTAGCTTGAAGGTGGATTGGACCAAATTGTTCTTGCTATCTTAAATTGTCATTATGACTATGCTGATAGGATATTTTAAATGGTTGAAATAAAGCTGGAATAGAGAGCACTTGTTTTTATGTTTTCAACTTGCTATAACTCTTTTTGGATTAAAATCCTTAAGCCGATTTGTTTAGAAGTCTGTTTAGAAGTTCCAAAATCAGATAGATTAGCGTGCTTGGTCAGTGGGAAGTGGAAGGTTAACCATTTGGGCTTGGTTCAACTTCATGCCCATGTTCCAAACTGGGCCTCCAAGCTAAATAATCAGAATGTTCTGACTGCTAACAGTGGAGGTCCTGGCTGTACATGCTGCCTAATGATGGACTGTTTAACAGCTTGGATTGAATTGGATCCAAAACATGCCCACTGTGCTCATTTAGTTTCTACCTGCGAATGACGTAATACATACAGTGTGGTGAAACTGACCGGGCCAGAGGGCTCTGAGTTCATGGGATGGCTCTTGGGGGCCCAAGGAAACTGACACCATCTCTGCTGCATGTGTGGCCTGATTTAGGCTCCATCTCTTTTATTACATGTGATGAAAACCATACGCCTTCACCACACAAGACAGGCGGGTGTGATGCGGGTGGTTTTAAGTCAGGAGGGAGGGAAATGATGTATGGAGAGAAACCAGGAATGGGATATGTGAAGAGGGAGATAGAGAGGAACAGAGACATAAGAGTGGACATAGAGAGAGGATAGCGATGGACAGAAAGACAGAGGCTGGAGAACAGAGAAAGAGACATTAAAGAAGAATAGAGAGAGAGGATGGAGAGGAACAGAGAGAGAGAGAGAAAGCTGATAACAACCGAGAGAAAATCTGAAAGGAAAACAGCGAGAGTGGCTGAGGGAAAAGGAAGAGAAAGAGAAGTGGAAGAGAGCAACATGGAGAGATGTGGGGAAAAGCCAGAGCTGGTGCAGTAGAGCCAATAGAGAATACAGGCAGTAACTCTTGTCATGCTACAGACAGCATGTGGTGCCAGACAGGAAGTGTGACAGTGTGTAAAAGAGAGCTCAGGAGACAGAAGTCTCTCACATCCCCATATATTCTATCACATATATACTGGTTTCTACTGGTCTCTACAGGTCACCGACTGGTATGTACTGGTCTCCAACGGTCACATACTCCTTACCTTGTTTCATCTGGTCAGATGATGTAACTAGTTTACTGGGTTCCATTGGTCACATTATGCACTACTGGTCAGATAACTGCTTTACTGGTTCCTACAGATCTCATAGTAGTCTCTACTGGTCACATAACTGGTTTACTGGGTACTTCTGGTAACATAGTGGTCTCTCCTGGTCAAATAACCAGTTTACTGGGTTCTACTGGTCACAAAGCAATCTCTACTGGTCACTTAACTGGTTTACTGGTTCCTACTCGTCACATAGTGTTGTCTACTGGTCACTGTTCACATAACGGGTTCTACTGGTCATGCAAGAGTTCCTTCAATAATAGAGCTGACAAGAATATCTTCAAAAAAATTATTTTCATTCATTCATTACATTCCAACATACCCCATGTCCATTTAATGCAAGATTAGATGTTCCATTAGCTATTTCCCTGGCTCCTTTCTCATAAAAGTACTTGGGTACATGTCTTCTACATGTTGCAATAAACTCTACATCCCCCAGACACCCCCTCTAGTCTCATGAGAAATGTCTGACACAAAGGGAGTTGTGGGGGAGAGGGAAGTATCTGGGCTGCTCAAATTCCCTAACAATTGAGAAAGACAAAATCTAGATGGTGCCGTGATGGAGCCTCTACAGTAGATGCAGCCAAACATCACTCTTCAGTGGGCCTAGAGAATTTGCAGAGGTACAAAAAAGAAATCCCCCCAAAATATTTATTTGAAAAGAAGCGCCCAAACTTCACAGCAAGGAAGAGAGACAAACAGACAGATAGACAGACAGGCAGCAGTGTTCCATCTCAGCCAACCTTCCTCCGAGGCCCCACCTTGATCTGCACAGACTCAGCTTTTTGCAGAAGTTACACAAGCAAGTCGTATCTCCAGAAAACTATACTAACAACGGTGTGGAGTGAGGGGTTGGAAAGGCCCCTTTCAGCTTGCAGATTTGAGGCCCAAGGAGTGACTTGGGTTTTAGTTACAAAGCAAACCAAGACGCTAACTCCCAGTGTGTGTTGTGTATATGTGTATGTGCGCACGTGTGTGTTGTGTATATGTGTATGTGCGCACGTGTGGGCGTGTATTTGTGTGTGGCCCAAATGTGACTGATCACCATTAGGGACAGGAGATTAATATCATGCTCTGCAAGGAAAAATAAATAACACTAGCAAAAAAACGACAGTCCTAAGCTAAATGTAACAGACTGAAACACAGAAGCTCTACATATATTTGAACAGAAAAGTTCAAGAAGTCATTGGCGTAGGATTCGATTCAATCAGATCGAGCCATAACATGCTTTGGCAGACATCTGCAGTGCGGATGTTTTGGCGGTGTCAAAGCTGCAAGCGCTGTACGAGCTGTCAAATAGTTAGAAGTTCAAAACGCAGAAAGAGAGTTTATGATGATTCATGTGCATATTACAATTGGGTTGGTGAGGACAATCTAATCAAGCTGTAAGCATAAAAAATTGTATATCGCACATTAGGATGTTCAAACTTGGAATTTGTCTGCATGAGATATGTTGGATCCTAAACACATTAAAATGTATATACTCACTAAATTGCTTTGGATAAAAATGACTGTTAAATGTTTTAAATATTTCATTGCATCCAGATAAGCCTGTGAATTTCCACAGAGGCAAGTGCCAGCTAACAGCAATCGAGCCCTTAGCCTACAAAACAAAACTGCTTTCAAATATTGTTTTAATGGTAACAGGTCCACACTCAGCTCAACATCTTAAAAGGTCACGAAAGAAAAGACTCAATCGGAAAAATAACAGTCATGTCAGAAATTGGTATTTTTCATCATTTCTTTCCTCATCATCCCATGGAGTTTCAGAACCATCCATGCAGTTGCTCTACACTCTACCCTCTACTGACTGTTGTAGTTCAGCTGTCTGCAAAATGAACTCATCTCATTGGTCCTCTGTCCCCCTGCGTCTCATTTACTACTGGATCCTTGGGGTGCAAATCAAAAATAGACAGATGCCACAAAGCCCCCCAGTGACGATAGAGCCAAGGTAGAATGTCAAAGAGAAACAAACAGGATAAATGTAACTAGTTGGGGGAAAGGAACAAAAACAAACATCAAGACATTCTTCCTCTGATGCACACAGCTGGAAAAATAAACTGTGACCTGGCATTTGACACGTGACATTTTCTGACAGACTCCGTTCGCTGCAGACGCTGGACCTTCTGTAATGGCCACACTGGGAGTAACATCTTCCACTATGACATCTTTCCCTCTCCCCTATTTTGTTCTCTTATCTTCCTCTCCATCATACATTCCCACAACTCCTCTCTATCTCTCGCTGTTTCTTTCTCCTTCACTATTTTTCCCCTTCTCTCTCTCCCTCTGCTCTAAACTAAAGGTAATCATGCAGTATCCAGAGGCTTTGTTTGACAGAGCTAAGAGTTCCATGTCTAAAGGTCCACTGCGACCATAAACAAAATGCTGGTGGTTGTGTTTTATTGAGCAGTGCAAATGAACTCCATCCTATGCAACATGACAGGCTGAGCTCATACTTTATTAAAAGGAAACACAAGCTAGTATATTCTGAAGACCCACTGATCGAACCCCAGTCAATCTTAGCCATGAACCAACCCCTGTCAATCATAGTCCTGATCCAACTCCACTCAAACTTGTCGTGACCCAAACTCTGCCAAATCTTAGTAGTGATCCAGTCTCGCTAAATCTTAGTGCTGGTCCAGTACTGGATCCCCTGTGACACCCTGTCGATCTAGCATGCAGGTCCTTACCAGCATAATTTTTGTGAACCTGTTTAAAAAGAAGTGTTACACACAGACGAGCAACACACAGATAGCATGCAAACCTAGACAGGGATATGACCTACATGTGTAGAAATAAATGAAATGAGGGTACTACAAAGGGTATGGTGTCTTTTGGGATTCAGTCCAGACAGTGACGGACAGTCCAGATCCCAAAGCACATTGTATTATTGAACCTAGCTTGGAGTAATCTGGTCCAACTGATCACATGATAAAATACTCACGTGTTTGAATTTATATTTGTGCGTGCATTAATTACACAATGCGTACAGCGCAGTCCATGCACAAGTGTTATAGCGAGATGGATGGAGAATAGCGAGATGGATGGAGAATAAACTCCTAACACACATCCTCTGCCAGGTGGGAATTAACTACAGAAAGTACCATGAGGTTCTACTTAAATCACCCAGTCACCCACATGCACACACACACAGACACACACACACACACACACACACACACACACACACATACAAATACTGTCACCCACGGAAACAGACGCACATGGAGCACACAGTTACAAAGTGTGAGGTTTCGAGTACACTGCCTGGGCTAAAAGCTTGTTACACTCTGGTAAAAAAATCTCCAACAATGTAATATCACCATTCACAGGCGCTTTGTACTGTACAGTGGAGGCATTTGGTCTGCACGACTGAAAACCTGAGCAGAAACACACCGGCTACTATTATGAGAAGAATATATAGGGGCCAGGTGAGACCATGAGCAACGGCGACACCATGAAACTCACGAGCAGATTCTTGGGCTAGCTGACAGGAAGCGGAATGGGAGAACCACGATGGGCCAACGTTTTTACTGCCCAGGCCAACACAAATCTGCCAAACTCATCACTAACCCGCGACCGCATTGCTCAGGAACCGGCCGTACGGAAGACTGACCTGATACTCCTCTTTTACTTTGGCATTGCTGCAGTTGTGTCCTCACAGCTAATCCATTACTTCCTGTGTCTCTATGTCCCAAATGGCACCATATTACCTTTGTAGTGCACTACTTTAGAACAGGACCTGAGCAGAGGCAAGTTTTGTTTCTGGACTCCCCCATTACGGTGTCACTTGTGGTTTGTTTGTCATGGTCAGCGAATACAGTGAATGGTATAGAAAGATAGTCGACTCATGCTGTTTAGGCTACCATCGTCTTCAGGTCTATTTAAGATTTGGCTTTCTTACAGACACCAGTGCCATAGCAGCTGGGACTAGCTCTACTTAGTTCAATGTCTTCAACTGAAACAGATGAAAATGAGTGAGCTGGAGGTCTCTGCTTCCTCTTTCTTCTCTGGTTTCTGGTCAATCTGGAAGAAAACACTCACTGATTTGAGGGTTTTAAGGTTAGGCTGTAATAAGTAGCTCTCTCATTCAGTAGAATAATGATTTGCACAGAACATTGTGGTAACATGGTTTAAAAAGGTTTGCATAGTAACATTTAACCCAGTGTGGTCAGTATTTATTTGGTTGTATCAATGGCTTCTCAAGTGGTTTGTGTTGCTCTTATTCATGTCTTCCATAGTCAATGCCTAACCAGAGACAAGCTGCTTCTGAGTCCCTCTATGAATGGCAAAACAAACATTAAACCATTAAAATCCAGCTTAGCAGTACACACAAGATATATCTCAAGGATTCAAAATAAGATTAGAATAATTCCTGTCAACTTAGAATGGAAGAACAATTCCACACGGACACACTATAGTAAATGGCCCATGATATATCACCAAGATCAATGTTTGTCTCCCAAAACCTGAGAACCTGCCAATAACAACAGATCAAAAAGCTAAGGAAAGCTGGGCTGACCATAAAAGCCATGGGCTGCATTCGGAGGGCTATAACAATGAAGTCGGACATTTGTCTGTCTTGTAGCATCGTGGGTGATGGAATTTGATGAAGTTCACCATGGGTGGCAAACCGCATCTGTGGCTGGATGCGGGGGAGTGGCCAGTCAGACGCCATGACAACGAGCCAACCGGTACAACTGGACAGGAAGAGTGTCTAAGCGAAAAGAGATGCATGCAGACAGACATCAGACTAGAAAGGGGCACGCTCTCCAACGTCAAACCTAGGTTTAGCCAGTTAGAGGCGAGGGATTCAGGGCAGACATCTGACTGTCAGACATCTGGGCTTGCATTCACGCCAAGTAAATACCACGCACTGGAACAAACGTTAATGAAGAACAGACAGGACGGTTTTCAGATTAAGTCTCTCACTTTGAAGAAGTTTGGTGTTTGTAAGGACATTGTAAGATACAAGAAACCCTCCTCTCTTAACTCAATGAAAACAATGTTTTTAGTAATTCAACTCAAGTCAGAAAATCTCCCAGCCCTATGTATACAGGCTTTCAGGGTACTGACCTTTCAGGTTTATATATTTAGAACAAGATAGAACCAAACTGAGCTCCTGAAGTAGAAAGCTGTCCTACATGCAAAAGTGGTCTTTTTCCAGTCAATGACAACGCTGATGAGGGCCTGGGCTCTCATGTTGTTAAAGCTGGCATGGTTGATTTATGGTCAGAGACTTACAAGTGGTTGACCATAATAGTATGAGGTCCAGATGTTGGGAGTCTCTGACTAATATGAGGATAACATTTAGTAGTTTTGATTTTGGAAAAACAATGCCAAGTCATGCCAAAGAAATATGTGCCAACTATCATTATGAAAATTATGTTTCCTGCCATCAGTACCAGAAAGCTATGCCTTTGCATTTACAGTGGGGAAATAAGCAGCGTCAGTAGGTATATTGGGTTCAGAAAAATGCCGTAGAAAAGAAAACATAACAGCAAATTCTCTCCGACTCAGTTTTGGCCACATCTGAAAATGTGATAGTCATTATGGATTTGACTGGGATTTGGACCAGAATACATATTTTCGCCACTACGGCTCAGATTTTGTAAACCAGGAAGCAATAGGTTGATCTTGGCAGATGCTTGGGTCTATTTCATTCTTTCATTAAGGTTTCAGACTCCTACAAACAGGATACGTTGCTATGCTCAATGAGTAGAAATTACAAATCCCAGAATTCATCATTAACTTGTTGAGTCTGAGGGTTTTAGATCTTGCCAAACAAACACACATACATACATACTCTACACACGCTGGCACTCACAACCCAAACACTCCATTCGCATTAAATAAATGTGTGTGTTTCCAATACAACATGCATGATCTCTGGAACAAAAGACCGCCTGCCTGCCAAATACAACATACTCTTTTTCATAGGACATCTTAAAGGTATACAGGTGTCCTGGCACAGTCTACATATTAAAGGGTCAGACCCCCTGCTTGGAAAACCTCTACAATATCACTACTCAGGCACATAGGTGAACCAGAGTCAATGACATAGTAGACTGTAGAAGGAAATAAAAGTTGAGGACCAGTCCATTACCCCGGTAAAAACATGCATGTTCTAAATCACCACTTTGACACCCCAATTCACACCGCCTACTGTTAAATTTCAATAATACACATTTGGCTGCCCTTTTAGTTGGACCTAACATAAAGGGAGAAACTCCACGACAACCTTTCCAACCTTGTTTTTGCCAAAGGGATCATGTCTGGTATTTCTCAAGAAATATGGTTTCCAATTCATTTCTACTGAAAATATTTCAATATTTCTTTTGATTTAAGACTCAGTAAAATCCCTCCATTAAGTGCACTACATGTCACCTGCTTACATATGGTGAGACTCTGGTGAAAGGTAGTGCACTATATGAAATACCCTCCAAATGACGTCTCTGACCTGGTGATGGGCCCAGGGGTGGGGGTCTCTCTGTAAACAAAATATGAATATTCTCTATGATCCACATTCCACTTGGCACTGTTTACTGGGTCAGATTTTTCCAGGAGATTTCAAATCGATAAGAGTTATGACTGTCTGAGTTGTCTGGAATCAACGCCTGAGGAAAGAGTTCACCCAAGATCAACAAGTATATTAGACCTCTTTCCAGGTGGGGGAAAACATCTAGTATGTGAAGTGAATATTGTCCTGCAAATGTGCTTTTTAGCCATTGAAGGGATGCAATCACTACGTAAATGTACACATTATTGCTTAGATACATCTGTCAGAGAGGTTATATAGCAGGTGCAACATGTTAATGGATAAACCACATGAAGGGTTGTTCTTCACGTCTGCAGAAAATATTTTTTTTGTTCTGAGGCAATCTATTCTTCATCTCTCCCAGTAGCAATGAACACACGTACGCACAATGACACACAGAGTGTAACAAGATTTTGGGCAGTCTCATCTCTCCAAAAAGTACTCCCCCTGAGCTTCTCCAGACCCATCCATCCTCCCAGCTCATGTCTTTCATCAGCCCTGTTTTTCTCCCCCGTCTTCTCCTCCTGTTCACTCCTTTCCTCTCTGCCAGCTTGAGCCCCCGACTCTCTGTTACCATCTCATTTTCCCATTGCTCATTCTCTTTATCAATGTTATCTATTTCCCCGTCCTTCTTTCTCCTGCCTTACTTCCCCACCTTCTGTTCATCCAGAAGTGTCTGATTCAGGAGGAATAGAAATAGTTTCATTCAGATTATTAGGATATGTTGCTGGATTTGCATCAGCTATAGCATTTATGTTACAACCCTGTTTCCAAAAGAGTTGGGACACTGTAAAACCTGAAGAAAAACAGAATGCAATGATGTGCAATTAATTTAAACCCTATTTTCAATAGAAAATAGTACAAATACAACATACCAAATGTTGAAAGTGACAAATGCTATTGTTTTTTGAAAAATATACTCTCACACTCAGCAGTGTATCAAATACTTGTTCTCCCCACTGTATAATTTTGGAAATCATGGATGCCGCATCCTCCGGACTAAAGAGGAGAGGGATCATCCAGTTTATCAGTGCACAGTTCAAAAGCCTGCAACATATGTTGCCATCCAGACCACATCTTTTTTTAGGGAAGGCCTTGCTAATGTAAGCAAGACAATGTCAAACCACCCCCTGTATGTATTACAACAGCATGGCTCTGTAGTAAAAGTTTCTGTGTGATAAACATGGCTGTCCGCAGTCCAGACCTGTCTACAGCAATTGGTCTCCTCAGGTCCCGAACGCTTACAGAGTATGGTCAAAAGAACAGTTGATGCAACACAGTGGATTTGTAGATCATTGCATTCTATTTTTGTTTGCATTATATGCAGCGTCTAAACATTTGGAAACAGGGTTGCATGTGAAAAGGCATTAATACCAGGCCATCACCTACAAATAATGTAGGACATGTTCTGTAAAGATACCACCATCACTTCAATGTGAATGCCTTGCATTGCCAGGTTGCTTCTGGTTTATGCTGTTAATAACATAAGTAGCTAACTGGCTGAATCTAGCTGTACAAGAATAGCGTACTAAATGTTGTGAACATCCTGCCCCAACATTATCAAAAGCTGTCTGCCTGTCAGCATGTTTTCTCAATAATAGCCCCATCTGAGTAGCTGTGCACAGGATGAGGCAACTACTGTTTTCCGCAAACTTGCGTTATTAACCTAGCAATAGTCACTTGCTTTTGGTGGAACCTATTAATGTTTTTGTGTGCTGCACTAGTAAGTAGAATCGCTAACCCTAACCCTTTTTGTTGAATATGTACATTTCTTTATTTTCCTATGTAAAAATACACTGTCATCCTTTGAAACCTCTCATCTATCACTGTTGTAACTGTGTGCCGGTCTGTGATGATCATGTTTATAGAATTATCTGCCGAATGTTTGCTTGCTGAGGTAAACACGACCAAGCTCTATGCACGAACATGTCCATGACATTGGTTTACTGAAAAAGTAAACCACGTTAGGGAACATTTTATTTTGAGTCTCAATGTTTCTACAGATACTCCACAGATTATGTACTGTTATCAGTAAAAATGTTACAATCTACAAAAACTAACCCTAACTTTTATCCAAACCCCAACCTTAACACTTACTGTAAACCTTGTTCTAAACCAAACCCTAACATTAGCAAGCAGTTGCATATCCAAAGATAGTTTTTGGGAAGTTTGTGGCTAGTTCTCCTATCTAAAGAACCTCTACAGAGGGAAACTGTGTCTCTCCAAATAAAGTGTAACAATCTGACATTATACAAAAATATAACTCCTTAAGATTACTTTCTTACAACTGAACTGACCCCATATTTAGCAAAGAACATTGGTCCTCCGCTCAAAATAGACAGTCACTGTTGGAACAAGGGCATTTATGAAGTATTTTGTGAATGAACTATCCAGGTCAGTAGAGCTACATTGTTTTGAAACTATGTTTTTCATCTATAAAAGATACAGATATTGTTTCCAATACAAACCTTGAAACAAACACAATTACCAACTGTAATATGAAAATAACAATTATCTAGTATTCTAGCTAGTCAGCTCCATAAGCTAATGTTACATCCCCTATCCTTTCTAACAGGAGGCAGCATTAGCGAGGCTGCCAACCTTATATTGCCAATGTCAACAGAAACCTCACCTTTGTAAATAGTTAGCTTTCCTAGGTAATGTCTTATCTGCTGCCGTAAAGTGCAGACATTTTCCAATATACTAGCAGACACTGAAGTATGTGCTTTTAGAATGAAATGCACCTGCTCTTTGGCAATTTTTTGCATTTTCCTCCCAGGCCACCACGACAGTCTTCAATGTTTTCAGGCTTCACTGCCATGATGAACAGAAGCCTCAAGGCAGTAAATTCTAATTGTGGATTTTGTGTAATCAAATTATTTAAACTATTCAATAAATCATGACAGCCTTAATATCTTCCTCTCAATATGCATTCTCAGCATGATGCATTCCTGTTGGAAATGTGAACAGAAAAGCATATCTACCGTACATATAATTTAAATAAAAACATCATTCCTATAACAGTTGAGGGCCTCATTATAAAATTGTCTGGGGTGTGAAATCAAGAACTTCCTTCTGTTTTCTTAAATTGCCAGATTCATCATTTTAGATATGCTTCTGTTTTCTGGCTGGAGATGACTAAATATGAAATATTTTTTTTCTCTTGTATTTCTTCCTTTTTTCATTCTCTGGCATTATCTTGTTCTCCTTTTTCCTTCTGCTATTTTGTTCTTCTATCCTCCCTATTCTCTTAGGTCTGCAGGAACGTTTAACAAGGTTGAACTTCAGGTTTGTAGCCATGTGTGACTTCCAAAAGCACTTTCCTTCCCTACTTCCACCACGGCTTATCATGAGGGCCACAGGTGGTTGTCTGTGTCTGGCCACAAGGTCAACCAGTTAGGTCAGGGGTGTGTCCAAAAGTGTGTGTCCTTAATGTCATCCCTGGTCCCATGTCCTAGTTTTATATTTTTAAGATTCACAGTATGACAATGCAAAATGGATGTGTTGTGAAAATGGCTTGTTTAAAATGTGTGCAATATTGCTTGTTAAAATCAAAGTAAAGTAAAATAAAAAATGTATCACAGGCCAAAATCATGCAAATAAAAAAATGCTGGGAAAAATAATGGAGGAGAGAAAATAAATGCCTGCATCTTGATCAAGTATAGATTCTTAATGTCAGGTGTTATCTAAATCAAAGAATATATGTCTAATTAAGTATATTTATACTGTTTTCAGGTAAAAAATCATCCTTAAAATAAGGTATGTTAAGTTGTATTAGATAATACCACTTGGTTTTAGAAAATATGCCTTGAATATTAAGTGATTTGTCTTGTTCGATTGGCAGATCATTTCACTTATTTCAAGCAAATATCTCCTCAAGAATAGTGTCATTTTTTTATTTTCTTAAGAAAATGTTTGCAGTGTATTGTGTACAACCCTGAATGGACTCTTCAATGCAGAGAGCGTGGTGTAAGACATTGCTTCACAACTATTTGATTAATGAAATCCAACCACAGGCTTATAACATAGCATTTCTGTAACACCACAACCTCAGTGTGAGAAAAACCGAATCAAACCTTGGACGGCTTTTTAGTGCAGCCTTAAGACTACCTAGTACCAGCAGATTGACGACAAAGCTTAATTTGGTGGGATCATTCGGAAAGATTTAGTGACTTGCTACTTGTCAACCAAGATACATTTCATTTGATATTGACTTTTAAGTCATTTTTCCACCTTCGCAAGCATTAGGCATAAACAATCACGTGTCAGTGGTTTAGGGTAAGACTAGGTGGAGGGTTGTTTGTGGTGCATCACATGCTAGCCAAACCTGTTCCAACGAAACCATCGGTATGGGTGCTTATGCTGCCGTTGTTGACACAGCCGGGACAGGGAAAAGCCTCCAGCACCAAACCACACCGTTCTCCTAGAATGTACCAGAACGTGCCAACCGCGATGAAACCATAACAAGTGCAGGAAACTGATCAGCACGCTTTAAGAGTTTAACGCCATCCACTGGACGCCTTGCCCGATTCGCCAGATGTGTGGGAGAAGAACAACAAGTCTGTAGTGGTATCTGATCAAAAGTAGTGGGCTGATAGCATGGCTGTATTTACATAATCCTTTAGCACACCCTCTTAACCACACCAACCAACCGTAAGTAAATAAATGTTCATAACCCACAACCCTTTCAAGCTCCATGCTGAATCCATTTAGGTTCATAAGACAATGTAATTTGGGAGTCAATGGAAGAGAAACCTTCTATACCTCAGAAATCCACCTGGCCCAAATACCCTGTAAAAAATATTATCAAGTATGTTTATCTTCTTTTCAGGTTAAAAATCAAGTTAAGGTACATTTTTCTTAACAAGCTGAAGTTAGTTAGTGTATTAGATAATAACGCTTGGTTTTAAAAAATATACCTTGAATATTATGTAATTTGTCTTGTTCCATTTGCAGATTATTTCACTTATTTCAAGAAAAGATCTTCTCAAACAGTTATATTTTCCAATTTTTTCAAAGACATTTTTTGCAGTGTATCCAGCTTGTACATGTACTGACTGTTCCCGTCATGTACCTGGATTGACTGATACCAGCTTCTCCCTGGTCTAACTGCTCTTAAACCTTGAGAAAATTGTACCAGCATTGGGTGTTCCCAGCCTCTGCCTGGTCTTACCGAACACAGCATCTACCTGGACGGACTGTTCTCAGCTTCTAACTTGACTGACTGCTTTTGGCTTCTTCCTTTACTGACTGATCACAGCTTCTACCAAGGCTGGTGACACACATAAAAGCCTTCCAATGAAAAGTTATACTGAACTCTCTCATTCACATCACTAGCGGAAAGCAGAACATCTGAAGGATTAATAGTGCCCAGGTTGGTAGTTGAAGGCCAAAATGGCTGATGACGCTTAAGGCCCATGACATATACTTCTTTAGCCCAGTATTAAAAGGGGCAGTGGGGGTTTGGCCAAAAACATTTTGTTCTCCTTCAAATGGCCTCTTCCTATGACACTCCCCCCAACACACACACATACACGCACACACAGAAAAATAAATATGTCTGAAACCTTGAGGACAAGGGAGGTAATTTTGAGCTGGTTTCAATTTGGCCGAGGAGAGATTGATGGAAATACCATATGAATTCACTCAGCCATATGTGTGTGTCTGTGTGTGTGAGAGAGTGAGAGAGGGTTAGAGAGTGAGGAAGGCATACAGGAAACAAGAGAAATAGTGAAACTGTTGAATATGTATCTGTGTGTAAACCCAAGGCCATATCCGCTTGGCTTCTTCTGACACTCGGAGAGAATGAAAGTTAAATGGTTATCCGGGTGAATCTGCACATATGTCAGCAATTGGGTGGAGACTCCACCAAAAGCACATAAACACATTTCAACATGTGGTCAGAAAGTGTTAGTGGAAAAAGTGTGTTGATATTACACCTTCTAGCTTTTAATACAATGATCCCAAGGACTTTTGCTGGGGGAAAAATCCTGTGGTAAGCCTGTGTTCACTCTACTCCCTCTCACCCTAAAATACAGCCACCCTGTCCCGATAGAGCTGGGATACTCCTGAAAAAAGTAGGTAAAGGAATTGGCTCAATACTCTGCAAATTCTCTACCTGCCTTCCGCATCAGCCTACTTTCCATAAGAACATTAAGGCTACAAGCACCAGCCTCAATCCAACAATTTCTGGAAATCCCCAAGAGAGGTTAAACGGAAGGACATACTAGAGGATTAACAGAGAGAAAAGTCGGATAAACAAGTTGACATAGAGGAGGCATACAAAAAGAATGGAATCACATCTGTAACTGTCCTTTTTACCCAATGTACATTCTTTCAGGATGTTCTTGAGTGTTAACACATATCATTTTGGAATCCTCACTACTTCCTGTTCGTTTCCCTTTTTATGTTGTTTGTATTGATGTTGCAATTTTTAAATGCACAACATATATCTATGCCATTGAGAAAATGTACTAAATATTACTGGAAAGTGTGTTTGTTTTGAGTGAGGAACAGAAGCGTTCAATTTGCAGTAGTCTCTTAATTTTTTCCAGAGCTGTAGCCATCTTGTCACTGCTGTTTTTGAGCGAATTCAACAAACACTGTTTAAAATGAAAATTATTTTCAAATCATCCATAACTTTTCACTTAACAGGGTTAAAATCTATGGTAAACGGCTTGAAGATAGTAACATGGTTGACAAGGCTGCCAGGCTCCACTCCAGCTGCGATCATACATATTGCACAATCAAATAACTATCTTCTGTCATTTAAGCAGTACCAGCCTTCAAGTAAGCTTTAGTTGATGATTTTCAAACTGCTTTGGAAAGGACATGGCTGACACAAACAATAAAATTCGTAACTTCCCTGATTTTGGGCAACCACTGCAGAGGATGAAGCATCTCTTTTAGAGGTAGGATGGCCCTGTGAAGTCTGGAAAGGCAACTATTTGAGGCCCTGACAAGTCATGTTTTAGGTCGACTAATTCAGCTTGGTGTGCCGAGGTCCACAGGAAAGAAATATTTTCAGCAAGCATGTGCCACAGCACTGCATGGTGTGCAAAGTTCTGAATGAACTTCCGGTGATATCCGGAGTCCCAGGAAGGTTTCCACTTCTGTGGCTGTACGTGGAGTAGTCCAGTCTTTCACAGTTTTCACATTACCTGGGTCTGGCTGAGTTCCATCTTTGGACATGATGAACCCTATGAAGCACATCGGTCCTGGACAGCACTTGGCAGGGTTCTGCTTCGGGCCACAGAGATGGAATTGGGAGAAGATTTCGTCCAGGCGCTGCAGACGAAATTCGAACGTGCAGCTGGAGATGAGAACATCATCCAGATACACCAGGCATGTTATCCATGGAATGCCTCTGGAATGTCATGGGAGCATTTGTAAGTCCCATTGGCATACCTTTGAAATGATACAGTTGCAAGCCGCAACTTCCTCTTGTTAATGCTGTCTTATGGCAATCGTCCTCCTCCAGCTCCACCTACCCTTAACAATCTTTGAGGTCCATTTTGAAAACTATGGGAAATGAGCAGACTACATCATCAATTCTCGGCAAGGGGGGAGAGTTCTTAATGGTCACAGCTCTCTGTCATCTACACAGAAACGCCAGGATCCTTCCTTCTTGTGTACCAGAGCTACTGGTGCTGTCCAAGGACTAAAGCATTCTTCAATGACATCCACCGTTAAGAGTTTGTGAACATGATTATGTATTTCCAGATGTCAACTGACAGGTCCGCTTTTTGATGGCCGTTGCACTGCCAGTGCAAATACAATCTTTGATATTGCCTGTTCAACCCTGGTCTTCTGAACTCTTTCTGAAGATATTGGTGTACGTCTGGAGAAGCAATGTCAGTGCTTGAGAGGACGCAAATTTAGTTCTACCATACTGCAAAGATACAACACTTTTGTCTGTTGTACCCTTTTTCTTTCTATATTACATTGGTGGGACACTCAAAAAAGTCTAACGTGTAAGCAATTCAATGACCAGGCTAAGCTACCTGCAGGCAGACGGAATCTAAAACAAAAATACAGAAAATCGCATAGTATGATTTTTAAATAATGAATTCGCATTTTATTGCATGACATATGTATTTGATCACCTACCAACCACTAAGAATTCCAGCTCTCAAAGACAGTTTTTCTTTAAGAAGCGCTCCTGTTCTCCACTCATTACCTGTATTAACTGCAATTGTTTGAACTCGTTACCTGTATAAAAGACACCTGTCCACACATGCAATCAAATAGACTCCAACCTCTCCATAATGGCCAAGACCAGAGAGCTGTCTAAGGGATAAAATTGTAGACCTGCACAAGGCTGGGATGGGCTACAGGACAATAGGCAAGCAGCTTGGTGAGAAGGCAACAACTGTTGGCGCATGAAGAAGTTCAAGATGACAGTCAATCTCCTTCGATCTGGGGCATCATGCAAGATCTCACCTCGTGGGGCATCAATGATATTGAGGAAGGTGAGGGATCAGCCCAGAACTACACAGCAGGACCTGGTCAATGACCTGAAAAGAGCTAGGACTACTGTCTCAAAGAAAACCATTAGCAACACACTACGCCGTTATGGATAAAAATCCTGCAGCGCACATAAGGTCCCCCTGTTCAAGCCAGCGCATGTCCAGGCCCATCTGAAGCCTGCCAATGACCATCTGGATGATCCAGAGGAGGAATGGGAGAAGGTCATGTGAACTGATGAGACAAAAACAGAGCTTTTTGGTCTAAACTCCACTCACCCTATTTGGAGGAAGAAGAATGAGTACAACCCCAAGAACACCATCCCAACCGTGAAGCATGGAGGTGGAATCATCATTATTTGGGGATGCTTTTCTGCAAAGGGGACAGGATGACTGCACTGTATTGAGGGGAGGATGGATGGGGCCATGTATCACGAGATCTTGGCCAACAACCTCCTTCTCTCAGTAAGAGCACTGAAGATGGGTCGTGGCTTGGTCTTCCAGCATGACAACGACCTGAAACACACAGCCAGGGCAACTAAGGAGTAGCTCCGTAAGAACCATCTCAAGGTCCTGGAGTGGCCTAGCCAGTCTCCAGACCTGAACCCAATAGAAAATCTTTAGAGGGATCTGAAAGTCCATATAAAGTCCCGAAACCTGAAGGGTCTGGAGAAGGTCTGTATGGAGGAGTGGGCCAAAATCCCTATTTATCAATTATTTACAAATCATACAATGTGATTTTCAGGATCTCTCACAGTTGATGTGTACCTGTGATAAAAATTACAGACCTGTACATGCTTTGTAAGTCTGAAAACCTGCTAAATCAGCAGTGTATCAAATACTCCCCACTGTATGTACCATTTGTAAATAAATCATGAGTGAGCAGGAAAAACACATGACTTTTATTTCTTACGGGATTCACATACTACTGTAGGTTATAACAGAATGGCACAATCATATAACAAAACATGGCAACAAAGATTTTTTTTTACTGATCCCTGTTCAAAAGTCTGCATACCCTTAGTTCTTAATATTGTGTATTGCCCTTTATAGCATCAATGACAGCCTGCTTTGTAATAGTTTTGCAGGTGGTATAGTTGCCCATTCAACTTGGCAAAATGTCTCCAGGTCATCTACCCAGAGTGGCTCAATGATAGTAAGGTCAGGAGACTGTGATGCTCACTACAGAACTTTCACCTTTTTCTGCTGTAACCATGGAGGGTCAACTTGGCCTGGTGCATAGGGTTACTTAAGTGCTGAAAAGTCCAAGTGCATCACATCCGCAGCTTTTGTGAAGAAGCATGCAAATTGTCTGCCAGTATTTTCTGATAACATGCTGCATTCAGCAAGCAATACATTTTCACAAGATTCCATGTGCCTTTAGAGCTCACACACCCCCAAAACATCAGTGAGCCACCACCATGCACAGTGGGGATGGTATTCTGTTCACTATAGGCCTTGTTAACCCCTCTCCAAACATAACGCGTATGGTTGTGACCATAAACTCTATTTTGGTCTGACTACCCCAAATTACAGAGTCTCAGAAGCTGTGAGGCATGTCAAGGTGTTGTCGGACATATTGTAACCAGGCTTTTTTGTGGCATTGGCACAGTAAAGGCGCAGCTAGGTGCAGCTCATTTTTGTTCAAGTAATGTCGTATTGTGCTCCTTGAAACAACCACACCGTTACCAGTGAGTTTTTCTTTGTATCCCGAACATCTACCAGACCTTGGCTTGGTATCAAGAGATCCCCAAATTTTCCAATTCATAATAAGTGATTGAACAGTACTGACTGGCATTTGCAATACTTTGGATATCTTTTTATATCCTTTTCTGTCTTCATAAAGTTCCATTACCTTGTTATGCAGGTCTTTTGACAGTTCTTTTCTGCTCCCCATGGTTCAGTATCTAGGCTGCTCAGTGCATCCTCATGACATGAAACAAATTAATTGATTATTTATACTCAGACACTAATTGCAATTTAAAAAGCCAAAGGTGTGGGAAATTCACCTTTAATTGTCATTTTCTCCCATTTTCTCCCATATCACCTTGTGTGTCTGTAACAAGGCCAAACATTCAAGGGTATGTAAACTTTTGCTCCTGGCCATTTGGGTGATATGTGTTATCATTATGATTTAAAAAGGTGCCAAACAACTATGTGATAATACATGGCTTTATATGATCACTATCCTTAAATAAAAGACAGTTTTTTGCATGATCAGCCATATTTCAAAATCAATGCCCTAATTTCACAATTTCTGCCAGGGTATGCAAACTTATGAGCTGTATGTAAACATTTGGTGGAACAGATTTTGCAGTTACACTATGCAATATTTGACTGGGTAAATTTATATTTTATCACACGCAAGCACTAGAGACTCTGGTGGCCGGACTCGACTAGTGACTCAACTCGGACCCAAGCACAAGGGACGTCGGACTTGACAAAGACTTCAGTGACTCGCCTACATCTCTGGTCAGTACTACATGCATCAGTAGAGGAATAAAACTTTGCTGTGTACTCTGAGCTCAGTTCACTATAAGTATTTTATTTAAGTTAAAATACCATGGGGTTAACAGACTTAGCTTGCCAATAGGAAGTACACCCAGTGTATTTTGCACTTCATATTGGCAGGCTCAGACATCATATATCAGGTCAGGAACTGCACTTAACATGAGGTCAACATTTCTCCATGGATCACAGTTGGGGAATTGCAGAAGTTTCAATATTGAGAGAATTACAAGAAGATGCCAGAAAGCTCTTTTAACTTCTTGGCAGAAAAAAAGACTACACATTTACAGCAATCTCTGTGGAGAAATTTGAGTTAAGTGCTTTGCTCTGCAACACAACCTTTCCAGCTCAGGTATCTAGCAACCTTTTGGTCGATGGTCAAGTTTGTTAACTGCTGGGCTGGCCAGTTAGCCCTATAAACTATTGGCTTTGGAAGATGAAAGGAGGAGCTTGGATATTAAAGTTTTTCCATAGCATTCTTGGAGAATAGCTTGGAATTCAATCATACCATTTCAGTCATCTCCAGACATTGATTTATATACAGTGGTCTGCAAAAGTTTGGGCAACCTTGTTAATTTCCATGATTTTCCTTCATAAATCGTTGGTCCTTAGGATGAAAAAAATCAGTTAAATAGATCATATAGGAGACAAACACAGTGATATTTGAGAAGTGAAACGAAGTTTATACCATTTACAGGAAGTGTGCAATAATGCAAAATTAGGCATGTGCATAAATTTGGGCACTGTTGTCATTTTACTGATTTCAAAATCTTTAGAACCAATTATTGGAACTCAAAATTGGTTTGGGAAGCTCAGTGACGCTTGACCTACATACACAGGTGAACCCAATTATGAGAGAGTATTTAAGGGGGGGCAATTGTAAGTTTCCCCTCCTCTGTGAATCTTCTCTGAAGAGTAGTGACATGGGAGTCTCAAAAGAACTGTCACATGAACTGAAAACAAGGATTGTTCACCATCATGAATTAGGGGAAGGATACCGAAAGCTGTCTAAGAGATATC